>OZ038397.1:31142872-31191491 GCA_964036045.1 Eutreptiella sp. 'Long Island Sound 2002'
GGTTACCCAACCACCCGCTTCCATTTGACGCTTCACCCCTCTGGGGTTCTAACTGTCTATCGGTTCATATCACGTGCTGAAGCAGCAGGGGGGGGGGGGGAGGCTTATGGAGTGGATGTGTTCAACAGGTGGCGATGAAGAGGGAAAGCTATGGTCTCGTTTTGGAGGAGTATCGTTTCCCAGGTCTCATGATGGCGTCGCACTGCGGTGCCAGAGGCACGTTCAGGGTGCCCATCCAACCAGCACGATACATTGTGTTCCGCACGTGGGCATGGAAGCAAGGGGCATACCCCTTTGAAAACAGAGTACATTGCGTCCAGAAGTTTGTCCTTCATTGGATAGTAGTATCCCATGAGCCCAAGCTCGCGACGCTTTTGCCAAGTCAAACTGTTGTAATATTCTACAAATGGACAAAAGGTGCGGAAAGCACAGGGAACCCTCTCCCGTGCGTTGAGAAGAAAGGAGGGAGGGTGGCAAGGGGGTCGGAGGGAAATGGTGGAAGAAGGGAGGCACGAGGGTTGCGGATGCCAATTCGCAAGATTTCGAATTCGGTACGAATTCGCTCGAATTCCAATTGAATTCGAGGCGAATCTGCATCCCCAGGAGGCATGAGAGCATGAGACACGGCCGTCCTTGATGCCAAACAAAAACATTCTCGTAGATTTACGCTTGACCAAAGGAAACAAAAAAAGCAACCACGCTGCACACACACACACACACACACAGCACAGTCTCAAGTCATCCAGTGATACATCCTCCGGGTCAAGTGGTTGGTTGGAGACATGCACCCGTGGAGCCTGTGCAAACTGGGTCCATTCCTGTTTTTTTTTCGGTGCATCCGTCAGTCCTGGGTCCGGCCCCATGCTCGGGAGCGGAGTCATGGCAAAACCACAGAAGTTCGGGGGCAGTTGGCCTCGTGCGGGAAATTTCGCGTTTCAAATGGGCCGCGAAATACCCCACACAAAATCCAGGGGCTTCCGCGAAATGTCCCGCAGCGAATTTACCACCGCGGAGTCGACTTGGCACCCCCCCCCCGCGCCTACATTGGGAGTGCGGGGCTGTTTGATACACCACCTCGCACAGACCCGCACGTAAGACCAGTACGGACCCCTCCCCTGTAGAGGTATGCACAACCATCAGGGGATGCGTTCAAGGCAACGGCGCCCGGAAAAGCCCGTATCATACAACTGTCAACTTTTTTTTTGGCTCAGACCAAAGATGAGCTGGCGTAGCCTGCTCACTTCACAGTACTCGAGATAACGTCTCGGAGTCAAGGTTCAGAGCTGTCCAGTGCTACGATGATCCCACAAATGACTGTGGTAGCGGATCTGACACGTAGTGAGGATGCCCGTATCATACAACTGTCAACTTTGTTCCCCCAACTCCACCGACAAATGCACCTACGGCACCACCATGACAGACAACATAGGGAACAGGCTCAGAATCCGATTCCCGTACACTCACCTCAGCAGACGCCTTTCTCTGGACGAAAGAATCCTGTATAAACTGGGTCTATTCCATCGTGCATACCTTCAGGTCACACCGAGTGCCCGCAATGATTTACTGCAGCTTCGGCCCACTTTCTGGGACTCAAGCACAACTGCTGGACTTCTTATCAGACAACAATGGCAACCAAGATCCATCCGCCACTGCTGGCTGGCGAAACATTTTGTGTGGTCGCCGTACTGTAACTGCGAAACCTGACTGCGATAAGAGTCGCTAACACGCAGAAACAGACACACAAACACGGCAGAGGACGTACCAAAATTTGGGGGCATAGGCGCACTCTTGAACCACCATTCGTAGTTTTCCTTGATCTGAGTCCGCATGAGAGCAGGCAAAGAAGCCCTCGCAGAGCGCTCAGCATACTGAGAAGCTACTGAAGCAGCCTTGCCATACAGAGACATGAGTCCCTTCTGTGAGTGAGGTTCAATGCAGGGCAATGTGCAGGGCAAAGCAACTGGTTTGCAGGCGCACTGTTGCTATACCAATACACTGTGTAGCCTGAGTGGGATGGTCAGGCTGCTGTCGAGGTGTTGCAAGACCGAAGCTGTGTGCTTGACTCTGGCTTTCCCCATTACCACAAACCCCTTCGTCCCATCCCTCTGGGTCGCTCCACATGACCTCCACACTGTGTTGCCCAAAACACGGTGTACGTGTGTGCGCACGCACGATTGCATGGTGGTCTATTCACCAGGACAGCGGCCTTTGAGGGTCCCGGATGCTCTTGCGCATTGCTCATGCGAATTGTTCCTTCACCAGGAAGACCCGTGCCCAGCAACAAGGCGGAAAACATCGTTCGCGCTCATCAACAAACAGCTGTCCATGGGAATGGTGTTGCGCTGCACTTTCGGACCGACCCTTCTGAAACCACCACCTCTATACAATGTACAGGACAATAATGCAGCTAAAGAGAAAGTCTGCCTTAACTCAAAATTCTGATGTTTCCAAAAGGCGCAACAATCTGTTCAAAGAATCACAATACAAATCCCAAGCACAGCTAGGCATGCATAATGAGCACACAATCGAATGGCAAGTACCGCACTCCTGCACTATAGAAAAGATGGGCATCATTATTTTTTTTTGGCTCAGACTAAGATGAGCTGGCATAGCCTGCTCACTTCACAGTACTCGAGGTAACCCCTCGGAATCAAGGTTCAGAGCCGTCCAGTGCTACGGTGATCCCACAGTGGCTGTGGTAGCGGATCTGACACGTAGTGAGGATTAGCTGAGTCTGAAACCAGGTTATGCAGTGGGAGACTGCCACGCCCGTAGGCTTCCCAGCGTGCATGAGGCACAATGACTGTAGGCTGAAGAAGACAGCGGAGTGAAGATTGCAGAAAAGAAAAGATGGGCATCATTATATTGTTGTTGGGCACAAGGCAAAGTACTTCGAGGTACAACGGTGTGGGTGCGGCCGTGATATGCACCATCCATCATTTGCACCCACTTTGAAACCAAACCCCTCCTGTGACTACCCACGACTCCCCCCCAAAAAAGCAGCCAAGTGACGGTTGGGGGAGATTGCAAGGGGTAGGCAGGGTTGTATCCTCCATCAAGGTGTTGGATACCCTCTGCAGTTCATCTGATATCATGCTGCTGCCAAACAGAGGAGCACCCCATCACAGGTCATGTGCTGCAGCCTACTTTGCCCAGCAACCGCCCTCCAACCCCAGCACCCTGGGTGTTGTGCAAGGTCATGCTACATAGAGGATATAACCCTACACAGCTTTGAAATTAAGAGTTCATGAAAACCAGAACTCAAGATTTGGTGACACATAAGAAAATGAATTGCTACGGGGGCTTTGCATTGTGTGTGCAGGGTGTGCAACTTTTCAGGTAATTGGACCAAACAAGCCCCAAATAGTTCCCCTTTCAAATTCTCGTTACGTAATTATTCCTACTATTATTTTTTTGAGTTCCTGACGCTCATAGTGTCATTGAGTGTACTCGGGAGAACCCCGGAAAGTAGAAGGTCCAGTTATGTTCAGTACAGGTGCACCCAGAAGTTGGGTGGACCTGAGGTCCCGTCAACATATAGTCATAACATGTATTGACCCTTCATACAGTCGTGCAGTTGGTCAGCCACACCTACCTGGCATTCGTTCTTTGTTCACGTGTGGTGGTGTCGATGCATAGTGCAGTGCATGGTGCACACATATGGCAGCACATGCCTCAAATGCGACGTGCAAGTGCAACATGCAACACATAGTGTGTATATCGCTGTGGGCATAGTGTGTAAGGTATATTGCAGGTGTTTGTGATATCCGTCGATTGGCACAGAGAATGGACTGAATCACCAAAAAGGGTTCCCTCCTAGTGGTCATGAGTCATAGATAGGTGTCGATGATCCCATAACCGTGCAGTCGGTCCGCCACCCATCAGGCAAACATTCATTGGTTAGGCACATCATGCAAATGTGTAGCGTTGTACATGGTGCAAACAAGCCATGTGTCGGGCATATTGTGGGTTTGCACGATTATTCCCATTATCCTGAGTTCTAGGAAATACAACCAACAAATATGCACAAAGTGAAAAACTTTGCCTCGGTTACCATTAACCCCGTCATTTGCGACCAGCAACTAACCCTCCCCTCCGTTACCTAAGCAACACTAGGGAAGTCCCAAAGTTCGACAGAAACATATTGTGGGTTTGCACGATTATTCCCATTATCCTGAGTTCTAGGAAATACAACCAACAAATATGCACAAAGTGAAAAACTTTGCCTCGGTTACCATTAACCCCGTCATTTGCGACCAACAACTAACCCTCCCCTCCGTTACCTAAGCAACACTAGGGAAGTCCCAAAGTTCGACAGAAACAACACCTATTGTTGCTATGACAACGGGGTATTAAAAAAAAAAAGCAAAGTAGGACATGATTCCAAAAGTTGCGGAAACAACACCCACTGTTGCTTTGACAGCGCAAAGGGGGCCATAGAGCAACGGACATAGAGCTCACATATGGGGGAATCCTTGCACTGCGCGCTACTTTTAGACTATGTTCCCCCTGAAGAGTCCGCAGGCACGCCCCTTGAAAACACCCTTAGAATTAGGCGGCCCAAACTGGACTGGAGGGGGCCTTGAGGGGGATCTTCCCAGTTCTTGTGTCTCACAAGCACAACACAAACTCAAGCACATGCTCCATCACTGGCCGCTGGTGGGCTATGGGTTCAGTATTGTGTGAGTGTCCGTGAGTGTATGGAAAGAACTCGTGATATAGGGCGGGCGGGCGGGCAGTGACCACCCAAATATAAAAATATTCTGAAATCAGACATGGACATGCATGGGAAATCTGGCGATTCCCTACCGTGAATCCCTGATCAACCTCTATTTTCAACTTGTGGTACAACCACGCTTCCTCGTCAGCAGGGATGCAGCCTCGCATAGGGCATTCGACTGTGGTCAAGTAAAAACTGGGCAGTCCGTCACGTCAACTCGACAGGCCACACCAAAGCATGGGAGTCCATCACCCCAACTCAAGGGCCCACACCAAATGCGGGAGTCCATGGTGAAGATGAGCAAAAAAAATGGGTGGAAGTGGGGTGGAAGTGGGTGAAAGTGGGTGAAAATCCAAAAATGCCATATCCCCCATGTGGAAGAAGAATCAAAACCTATGCTAGGGGCAACAATGATGCCCCTAGTATCACAAAGTATGGGTCTCCAGTACAGCTAGACACCCAAATAGTTGCACTGTGCCCGCACTACGCACGCACTGCGCTAAGAGCGCCCCCTATACCCCCGTGTCACTGGCATATGGTCATCGCCACAATCCTCAGTTCATTGTTTGACCTGCTGCACTGCAGCACACCTCAAATGAGGGCCGAATGTTGCCTTGAGCTCACCGCAGTCAGTGGCTATCGAATGTTTTTTGGCCCGTTTGGGTAAGAGCCTGCACCCCCCATTGGACCGGTGAGGCGTGGGGGGAGGGGGGGGCTTCATCCCATCTTTACCACTCTGGTCCCATCTCAAATTTCATCCTTCCACGTGCCTGCTTGTGTTCTCGGGTGACCTTTGTGCCGCGTGAGCTTTAGCTTCACCCTCAGCTTCAATGTCCTCCCATGGAAAATACCTTGTGTAATGGAGACACTTCCAAAAGAAGCTTATGTCAACGCACCCATAGGGAGACTGCCACCTTCTGCGCACCTACAGGTCACATGCTAGGCATCTTTTTAACCCTAGACACCCCCAACCAACACTATACGAGGCGCCATCAGAGGCATCCCCACCTTGGGAAACTTGCTATGGCAGCGATTCTGTAGCCATTTTTGTCGTTTCCCCTCTTGGGAGGTGATGTATGTTGGCGATCAAACACCGTGTTCAAAGTCCATCAATACCCCCCCCCCCCCCCGTGTCAATGGCCCGGGCCATGTTTCTTCTTTCGAGAGGGGGGGGCCATTGGCAAGGGGAGCCATGTTTCTTCTTTCGAAGGGGGGGGTCCATTGACACGCACACGGGTCCATTGACTCGAGTTCTCATAAAAAATCTAAAAAAAATTCTTTGTGTATGCATTTTCTAGCTTGTGCCATTGGTGTAAACGTGGTGGGGACCCATGCTTGGTACCTCTTGCATCTTTGTGGTGGATGTGGAGCTCACATAAGCCACCTTTTGCATATTTTTCATGCTTTTACACCATTTTTCTTGTGGTGCTCAACATTTGTTTTCCCATGCCTTTCCTTCTTCACACATGCAAGCACACAATAGGAAATACGAAGAAAACGCACAACGGCAACTTTTGAAACGATGATGGTTGAAACTGATGACCCCAGGCCTGCTTCAAAACGTTTCAGCACCATATACTTCATGTGGCAGTCAAAGAAGCTGACAAACGTGGTCGAATGCTACAAAATAACGGCGTGCATTAGATCGCAACATACCACTGGGGCCAGATGTGGCCCTGATCAGGGAAGCGTTGTGGAAAACAGGCACACAACAGGGCTGAAAGTGGTGGCCCCAGGCCTGCTTGAAAAAAATCAGCTCTGTGAAATGCGCAACAATAATGTTTTCAAATAGACATGAATTACATGCAGCTGCAAATGGCATACTGACGGAATGAATCATGGCACTTTGACCTGAGCAAAGCATGCTGAAATCTGTCGCCCCAGGCCTGCTAGAAAATTTTTCAGCACTGTGAAGTGCTCAACAATGATGTTTTCAAATAGACATGAATTATATGCAACTGCAATTGGCTGACTGACGGAATGAATCACGGCACTTTGACCTGTGTGTGTGTCTGTATCTGTGTATTTAGGACTGCACCAATCAAAAGACCCGAACTAGCCGCTTTATCTGCTTTGGGGCACAGCACCAGGCAAATTCTAATATTTAGAACTGCAACAATCAAAAGACCCGAACTAGCCCCTTTATCTGCTTTGGGGCACAGCAATAGTCAAATTCTGTGAGAGCAAAGCAAGGTGGAGAATTAGGCATGAGACACACAATGTCACACTCAGGAAACTGATGACCCCAGGCCTGCTTCAAAACGTTTCAGCACCATATACTTCATGTGGCAGTCAAAGAAGCTGACAAACGTGGTTGAATGCTACAAAATAACGGCGTGCATTAGATCGCAACATACCACTGGGGCCAGATGTGGCCCTGATCAGGGAAGCGTTGTGGAAAACAGGCACACAACAGGGCTGAAAGTGGTGGCCCCAGGCCTGCTTGAAAAAAATCAGCTCTGTGAAATGCGCAACAATAATGTTTTCAAATAGACATGAATTACATGCAGCTGCAAATGGCAGACTGACGGAATGAATCATGGCACTTTGACCTGAGCAAAGCATGCTGAAATCTGTCGCCCCAGGCCTGCTAGAAAATTTTTCAGCACTGTGAAGTGCTCAACAATGATGTTTTCAAATAGACATGAATTATATGCAACTGCAATTGGCTGACTGACGGAATGAATCACGGCACTTTGACCTGTGTGTGTGTCTGTATCTGTGTATTTAGGACTGCAACAATCAAAAGACCCGAACTAGCCCCTTTATCTGCTTTGGGGCACAGCACCAGGCAAATTCTAATATTTAGAGCTGCAACAATCAAAAGACCCGAACTAGCCCCTTTATCTGCTTTGGGGCACAGCAATAGTCAAATTCTGTGAGAGCAAAGCAAGGTGGAGAATTAGGCATGAGACACACAATGTCACACTCAGGAAACTAGGCAAAAAAGGGCAATTCGTGTGCGATTTGGTGAAAAAATCTGAGGGGGGGGGCATGTTCTTCTTTCGAGAGGGGGGGTCCATTAGCAAGGGGGGCCATGTTTCTTCTTTCGAGAGGGGGGGGGGGCATTGGCATAGGGGGTCCATTGGCATGGGGGGGGGGGGTATAGGTATCATGTACCATGGGGACATGTTCCCTTGGTATGGAGCCCTATTGCTGCAACGAACACGGTTGCCATGCAAGATGAGGGTGGGGATGGGTTTGTGCACGCATTCTACCACCCACCCCCTTGTACAGTAAGCAGCTGTGTGTGACGGTTCCCTTGCACCCCTGAGGAAACCTACCCCAAATGATGGCTCCCTTGCAGCCCCGCTTACTAGACAAAGGACACACGACACAAAAGAAGACAGCGAACATGAGGGCATGTGAACCACGAAATGACCAGGAAACTGCCTACAGGGATGCATGTCAGGTCTACCAACTCCAAATTCAACTACACCTTCTTCGCAGTTTGCCTTCTCTCCACCTAGTTGGCCGTTGTGGGAGCTGAGGTGGGTCGTGGGGGTGTCTGCGCACGGAGAAAGGGCATCCGTGGTACAGGGGCACATTCATGTGTTACCACCGTACCGGAGTGCTCATATGTGATGGACCAGTAGTTAGCACCACGCTCCGTGGGGCCCACAATCTTGGTAGACAAAGTATTGCTTGGAAACTGACAACAACCCCAAGAGAGTACGTGTCAATATCATGAACATTCATGGCTGAAATTGCGAAAAACTAAGTGTTCGGCATGATACAGTGCAGTGCCTTCCATGCAAGAAATTTGAAGTGCACAACAATGCACCAACAACATTACCTCGTTCAACCAGCAAACACGCAGGAAATCTCAATATCCAACCTTCTAAGAAAATTTGGAAAATGGTAGGTGACAGTTTCATCGCCTTCCCGCTTACTAGACAAGGGCGCTTGCTGGACACCGGGGAGGGGGGGTGCAAGAGCACACACAGTGTAAAGCAACTGTTGGCCCACACACTTCAGGACAAAACGGCCTATCAAACACCATGAATTTCCCATGCAATTTGAGATGCCAGCTTTGGGGTTGTGGTATGTCTGGCATCTCAGGTCCTGTTGGGTGGTTAGTCCTTGTCACCCAACCCTTTAAGGGGAGGGGGTCTGAGAAAGCCACAGGGTTCCCATTCCATCTGACTGTGTGCTGGGTGGGTGTGCGGCAGACCCTGTGGCTCTGATCTGCAACACTCAGTATCAGTGTGTTACAGCTCTGGCAAAGCAATCTGCAGTTGCCATTCCCAATGTGTCCTTGAGCGAGCTGCTTTAAATGCCACCGATTTTCATTTCGCCAGCCCTGTTTCTTCCAATTCATCCATCGCCATGTGAGCCCCACCTCAAGCATCCGACGTGGTGCACATGGAACGGTGCCCGTTCGGTCTATTGGGTCACTGCCAGTGTGGTTGTGGGAGATGAACAGAACGCGCAAGGGATAAGATCAGGGCTCAAAAAGTGATGAAGATGCGGTCACTGCGGGCTGCTGCTGCTGCTGCACTTACTGCACTCGTTTTCACTTGTGCTGGGCTTCTTGCCCATGCACACCCTTCCGCTTCACAGGCTATACCTGAGACCCAGGACAGTGGTACTGCAAGTGCCTCAACAGCACGGCGAAACAGCACAAGGTAGAGGTCCAACATACACACACACACACACACACACACACACACACACAATGAGAACAGAAAAAACAAGAACAGAGCAAGAAAAGTGGTGAAAGAAAACTCCTCAGGAGCTGCAGGGCAGCCCTAGACGTCTTTGGGTCTGTCGTAAAACGCGGCAATCAGCTCAGTTCACATCCCACTCCCTGACCTGCCCTGAGATTCGTGCTGCGTTAGCGACGTACCGTAAAATTCACCTACAGAGGAGGTCGTGCTTTGATCATCTACAAATTGCAACCTGTGCATCCACCTGACCGCACACACACAGAGAGAGAGGAAGGGTCATGGCAGGGCCAGTTATAGTGTGGCACTGCGTGCCCGAAGCAGGTGTAAGTCCATGCACCAACTGGGTGCCAATCGCGTACACCGCGCGCATAGTGTTCTCAGCCGCCCACGAGGATGCTGATGCCCACGGGGACACACACACACACGCACACACACACACACACGATGTACACGACAAATAGGCAGTGGATCAATACAGCCCGAGTGTTCTTGGTCTCGGAGACACACACGCTTGTAGAAGACTATACTGTACCGCACACACACACACATACATACGAGCACACATACAAGCACACATGGCATGGACGTATTTGCCATCATCTCCATGTGTCACTCTCCATCTCTCACTGCGTGACAGATAGCCCCCCCCCCCCTCGCCCGCCCCGTTCCTATGCCCACCCTGTAACACAGAGGGGCTTGCGGTCACCAAAGTTGCACACATCAGAGATCGGTGGCAAGTTGCTGCCAGACCAACCTGCAGCCGAGGCCGACGGTTAAGCAGCTGCAGGATTGCCACACCAACCTGCAGGCATGGCTTCCAACCTCACTGTTGTGGGAATCACTGCACGTGACACGTGCCAGCACTCAGATGGGCCGATGCAATACTCTGCAGTACTGAGCAGTGGGATTGATTGTTTTGACCCACAAAAATCGCACTTTTCCTCCCCACCCATCCCACCCATGGTGCACACAAACCACCTCAATCAACAAAATCAGGTCACATACATGATGTGCACTGGACACCTGTTGTACTGCACGAGGCATTTGTGTTCCCCCCGCGCTGCTGGTGTCTCCGACTGGTATCCGTGTCTGCACGTGCAGCCAGTGACAGTGTGGCTTCAGCCCTGGCCTCCATAGGGCTCAGTGCGAATGCCGAGGGTTGCCTCTGTGATTTGGCACACAACTGTGCACCATAAGAGGGGGGGTAGCTGGGAAATTTGATGGGCAAGAGCAGGCACAGCGCCTGCTTGCCTGGTGCATTACCGGGCAGGAGAAGGGGGATCAATGGTCGGTATCCATCCACCGAATGGGCAGGGCGCAATCATCATTCACACTGCATCCGTTCGGTTGTTCGATTGGATATGCTATGGACAAATCGAGATGAAATGCTACGTATTCATCTGTCACAAATGGCATACACATCTACAGTCAAACTCGAAGGTGCAAAGCTGAAGATAATGCTATAGATCGGCGAAAAAACGCCTGCATACTACATACTGTCTGTCCTGCCAGCCTCGGTCCCCGTGATCAAGCACTGCTTTGGCTCTCGGTTACCGTGATTGTCCTAGTTTGTTCTATGTGTGTTGTGGGCTGTAAAGGCGGTTGTACCTTCTTAAGGTCGTAGTTTAAGTCTTTTTCAGGGAATTGAAACTTCAGTCCTGGCGGAGGGCGCAAAGGAGACAGTGCTCTGATCTATGTCACTGTCTGAAAAATAGGCATTGCTGTCAGAAGTCAGGGGGGGTGACCTCCCCCTGGGGCGCCATGTGACTAGGCGAGATCAAAGGTTGCAAATCAAGGGCAGATAGTAAACGCACTGCAGGACTGTCTGCAAGATTTAGGAAGCCTGATGACTGAGTGCGGGGGAGGAGAAAGGGGCGGGGGGGGGGGGGGGCGAGCTTTCAGACATTGTGCTCGCCTGGTTGTACCATACAATAGCATAAGCAGTCCAATCGCACCTTGCTGAGCCAAACCTTGCAGAAATGCACTATCCATGGCATTGGATGAGCCGAAGATGGACAATGCTACCATGGCACATATTGCACAGTGGGCACAAGCTGTCTGATTTGTCCCATGGGGGTGCACATCCTTCCCATCACACATTCCCCCACAGTCAGGGAGACTCATCAATCTACGACAGGTTCACAATTAAACACCGTAGGCTGTCACAGCATCCGCCATTCTGGAATCAATCGCCCTGGGGCATGCATGCAGAAGGCATCAAAACGCCATGGGAGGTGTTGTAGCCAAGCATCTCGAATAAGGTGCGATGCTTCGTGCCCGTTGCCATCGAACTACACGAGGCAGCAGCACTGCAAGCAGCAGGGGATGCTGCCGCGCCACTGGCCAACTCGCAACCAAAGCTGTCCCGCAGTAGTCCATCTGATGGGACCCTGTGCCAGACCCTGTGGCAGCAGTAGAAGACTCTGCAACAGACGCTGAAGGCTCCACAACCCCAGATTCCACTGGCCCAAGACGTGGCTGCACCAGACACAACTAGAGGACCCGAATGGGCCAAATCACAGAAACCCCACAAATCGGCACACAGATCGGCGAAGTCGGCCGAATTTGGCCGCCGATTTGGGGGGCCATGAGGCAACGGAAACTGGGCTCGCATACGCCCCCGTGTCACAGGCGCATGGTCATAACCACATTGTTCAGTGTTTTCCTTGCTGCACTGCAGCGCAGACCTGTTCTGTACCACACCGGGTGGTTGCTGACTGTGCTTTGGCATCGGTCCTCTGGACTCTGAGGTCAGCTCGCACCCACCACCCTCCCACAGTGCCGGTTAGTCTCTAACCCTTGCCCTGCAGGTCGTGCCCCTGTCATGCACTTGCTCTCTGGCACGTGAGGACGTGCCGTACCCGCTCCTCGGAGGCGCAAAGGTGCCTTTGGCGGCGCAAAGGCGTCTCAACATTGCAACAAAAGTTCCGGCTGCCGGTCACCTCAACAGATCATTGCTGTACTGTGTGTGGCGCATTCCTTTTCAGTACCACACTATGCGTGCACATTCATGCGCATGCTGTTTGCTTTTTTCTTGCCCGCTGACCTCCAGCTGTCTTACGTGGGCCGCACTCTCGCAGCCCCAGTCATACTTCGGCTGTTCAACACGTGACGACGTGTCGAGCCTGTGGCTCAGGGGCGCTACGGCGCCCTGCTTTTTCATTTCTTGACTGCTCCGTGCTTCCGTGGCGTCCCATTTACCCTGGTCAGCTCGAACCCACCCTGGTCAGCTCGAACCCACCACCCTCCCTTTGCGCCGGTTAGCCCCGGTCCGATTTGGGGGGGGGGGGCGGGGGTTGAGGTGGTAAGTCGATTGGTGATGACTCCTCCAGCCGTTTGAAAGTGGGTGGAACAGGTCGGCAAAATCCAGAAACCTAACAAATCAGCAGTACGAATCGGGGACGTTATTCTCACTCGGCCACAGATCGGTGGGCCCCGACTGCAGCACGTTTGCCTGTTTCCCCACCATGGCTCGTCCGCGCGGGTCAGACGGCTCCACGGCGCCGGGTATCGGTGCGTGTTCATCGCACAACGAGGCGGTGTTGGTGCCGCAGGAGGTGTGGAGGGCATCCTGCACTCGGGTGCGGCAGCTGCTGCTGGAACCCACCTCCACCCTCGACCGCACGGCCGCGTTCTGCTGGGCGTTGGCCAGGTACACGGCCTTCAGCTCCCCGATCATGCGCCGCAGCGGCACGTCCTTCCCGAACACACAGTGCGCCCCGCACTGCCGGTAGAACGCGGCGTCCTCCGCCGCGGCGTTCGCCGAGCGCACGCAGACCAGCCCCCGGAACTGCCGGGCCAACAGCCGCTGGATGAGGTCGGTGCCCAGAACGTTCTCCTCGGCCCCGTACTCGAGGTTCTGGTCCAGGATCGCGACGTCCGCGACGGCCATCGTCTTCTCACCGACGGGCTCGACGTCGAGTGCGCTCTCCCCGAATACGTGCACGTTCTTCGTGACGCGGTGGAGCAGGTGGTGCTCCAGCATCCGGCGACTCGGTTCAGAGTCGTCGATGACGCAGACGTGCAGGTCCGGGGGAAACTCGCCCAGGTCGGCGGACTGGGAGCGCCTGGGGTCGTCAGCGACGCTGGCGATGACCCGCGCTGTAAAGCGCACCTCAGTCCCGTCCTGCCTCAGGTCGAGGTCCATGTTGTGCAGATTGGAGGCCAAGAACGCCTGCCGGAGCCCAATGCCGTCTGACATAGGGGAGCCTGGGGGGCCTGACGGCGGTGGGTACCCTCCCACGCTCGGGCCACAACGTCCGGTGTGAGGGGCGCTTTGGCAGGGCTCACCTGGTTTGTCAAGACGAAGCAGAATCTCAGCCGGTCGTCGCCAGCGGGGGTGGTGGTCACTGCAAGGCGGACGGGGGAGTCCCCGTGCCGAATGGCGTTGCTGATGGCGTTGTCAAGGACCAGGCTGCACAGCGTCGTGTCCAGCAGCAGCGTGCAGGTGGGCACTTGCACCTGCACACATGACGTTCCGTAGTGCCCATCCGGTACCGTGACCTAATCGGATCCCGCAACTGCCATCTACCGTACGAATCCTAAAGTTTTGCGGAATCCTAACCTTTTGCGTTGGATGTTTTGAATCTTATCTCGCGACCGCCCCAAAATATTTTACTTTTGCGATTTTTTGTGCAGAATTCAGTCTTGCACAGCTGTTTTTGGTTGACTGAGTCCAAAGTTGTTTTATTTTTGCTTTTTTTTTGGCGTTTGGCCTCCTTTTTGGGGGGTAAGTATGGTTCATTTATTTTGGTGCTACTGAAAAGGACCTTGGGTACCTTGGACTCTGGGATTGCAGTCCAATCCTACACAGGCGCACAAATGTGGATCAGGTAGACTCTGGGATTGCATTCCACAGCACAGAGAAGCACCAGCAAGCAAGTGACTGGGATGAT
Organism: Eutreptiella sp. 'Long Island Sound 2002'; assembly: GCA_964036045.1. Lineage (NCBI taxonomy): Eukaryota > Euglenozoa > Euglenophyceae > Eutreptiales > Eutreptiaceae > Eutreptiella > Eutreptiella sp. 'Long Island Sound 2002'. The sequence continues at coordinate 31,157,158 of OZ038397.1, forward strand.
TCAGGTCTACCAGTTTTGCAGTGACCAGTTCCAAAGTTGTCCATAATAGTGCCCATGACACATGAAATACTGAAACGCCAATGCAATTTGTACTATGGCCCGACCACTTTTTCACAAAACCGGTTTGTAAATTCGTCTCCATAATAGTGCACAGGGTACATCGAATGCCAAAACAATGGCACTGAAGAAACCGGATGCACCATGCAGCACAGGTGCGTTCAAGTCAGAAGGGGGGGGGACGGGGACCAAAAAAATTCTATTGCCTTCGGCAGTGCACCTCGAAGAGAGGCTGACAGTCAGCCAATCAGTCAGTCAGTCAGGCAAGCAGTCAGTCAGGCGGTCCGTCGGGCAAGCAGGCAGGCAGAGAGGCAGGCAGGAACACACAGTTTGGCTTTTCTTCAGTCGCGGACTACATCTACAAACAGTGGGGAACCCCTGTTCCGCCGGAGCAATTGGTGATCGAGTGGTAGAACACTCGCTTCTCTCCTGAAATGTCGTTGGTTCGAATTCTGGCCGGCGATCGCCGGCACGGATCCATCGACCAATTATTCGTTTTTCACCCGACCCTGGTTCAAATCCTTCTGGGTTCTGCTACGCGAACGACCCCCAAAAAAAGGGGGGGGGGTGTACGCGTCCGCGCCTGCGCTTCATCTAACAACCTCTCTTTGAGGTGATTTTTATGATTCTTTTGCAGATGTCATTTTTGCAAAGGGCATGCTGCTGAAAAATTAATATTTTTTTGCGTTTATTGATTTTTTGTTGCGTTAAAACAACACCTTGTGCCGGGAATGAATCATTTTCGCAAACAATTAGGATTCGCACGGTATAGACCACAAACTCGCTGACACCTCCCCGTCGCTGAACCGCCAATCCGTTCGAATCCGGCTGACCCCACTGCGTGACGCATGGAGGAGGTCGTGAGGTGGGCCATGTTCGGACCCAGAGGGGCTGCTTGACCCTACCATGCGACGCAACACTCAGTGATTAACCCTCCCGTGAGCCCAGCCACGGCGTCCTGGCTTCAAACCCGGCTACTGGTGACTTACCCTCCTTGAGGACACACCTCTTTCCATGAGAAACTACAGGGGCAGCAAGCATGAGGAACCCGCATCGGCATTCGTTGCTGCAGAATGACCACCAACCGCCATCTGTTACCTATCAACTGCCGTCAGTCAACCTCCAACCACCGTCGGTGAAATAATACCAACTGTCGTCAGCTAAACCCCCAACCACTGTCGGTTGACCACCAAACGCAGTCGGTTGGCCATCAATCTTGGTTCCAAGATCGGCGTTCCTGGCAAAGCAAAACAAACTGACGTTTCAAGGCAAGCCCTGCACCTGCATGCGCGTGCCGCAGACCAGCTTGCCCACGAACTCGGCGAGGTGCACCGGCTGCAATGCCAGTTCATACTCGCCGGACGCGATTTGTGCGTAGGCCTGGCGATGCTGACACGCCCTCATCCCCCTTTGAAGGCAAACGGTGGCGCTGTGCAGCTCAGAATACATGGGGTCCCCGCTTTGCACCTGGTCGAGGAAGAGCTCGATTGCCCCGGCACTGTCTGCCATGTGGTTTAAGAGCGTGTGGCTGACAGCCTGTTCCGCTTCGCGGCAGGCCCCCAGCGCCTTCTGCAGCGCCGCTTGGAAGTGGCGTTGCAGAATGAATGCGCAGCAGCGTGCCAGGGAGTCGGCGCGCAACCGCAGGAGCAGGATCCCAGCAACGAGGAATACGGCACCACATCGGATCAGGACCATGTAAACATGCTGCCGAACGTCTGGGCTGATCAAGAGCGCTCCCGAAAAAACGACAGGCTGCAGCATGAGGGACCATAGCATGCTCTGGCCAAAGCCCGCCCCGTAGGCCAGCAGCATATGTCCCGGGATCATGTGGAGAAGCTGGTTCTCGAGTACCATCCGGGTGGCTTGGAAACCCAGGAACGACTCCAGCTCACCCGTTGCCACAGCATTGCCGGAGATCGCCTTCGTGACCTCAACGAGCTGGTTGTCCATGAAGTAACTCATCTGGGCGCCCCATTTGAAGTGCACCAGAATTCCGCCTGCTGCCGCTGTTGAAACGATCGCCGCACCCAGGCAGAGCATTATGTGTCTTCGGGCGGTGGGGAAGCAGGAGAGAAGAATCAGTAGGCTACCCATGATCACAATGATGGGGACGTGAGGCAAGATGACAGCAAGGCCGAAAGAACCAAAAAGCTTTTTCAAAAGAGGCAGGTCCAGGACGAGGCTCAGTGCGCAGCAGACTTGACAAAACCGCAAGAAATCAGGCGTGTACGAAGCCTGGAACTGCTTTTCTTTTTCTTCGTCATGGAACTTGTAGCCCTTCCAGAAGGAGCAACACTCGCTCCATAGAACAGAATCGTTCGCCACATTTGACATGTCTGCCCTAAAGTTAGTCATCGTGCAATGAGAAAAAAAATCCTGCGACAAAAATATAAAAAAAAACACTAAAATACTAAACAGCCGTCCTTAAAGGTCAACCTTCACTACAAAAAAGACTGCAAAAGAACGGTGCTCATCCGAATCGGACAAAACTTCGAAAAAGGGGGGTCTACACCCTACAATGCCCTTAAAGCCCCTTGTGATCCAGTTTCTCAGCAGCACCCCCCCCGCCCGCAAAAAAAAAACAACCCTTCGTTCCAGCACAACATTCGTGGCAGGGTCTGTCACCACTGCATTGCGCATGCACCGTGCACGAGAGGCAATGGCGCCGGAGGAGCAGACCTCCTCAGAGTAGCTCACCTACGCCTGCCAGATGTCGCCATGCACGAGCACCCCGGCGCCAGCTCGCCCTCACTGGGATGCGGATCAGAACCACCCGGGCTTTTGCACGGATTGTGTCAAAGATAAGAACCACCTTGGAACCTGACAAGCAATAGGCCAAAGATAAGGAACAACATCCCAATTGCCTGCATTGCCCAATAATACCCCACCCCGCCCCCCGCCCCCGCAAAAAAAAATAACAACCCTTCGTTCCAGCACAACATTCGTGGCAGGGTCTGTCACCACTGCATTGCGCATGCACCGTGCACGAGAGGCAATGGCGCCGGAGGAGCAGACCTCCTCAGAGTAGCTCACCTACGCCTGCCAGATGTCGCCATGCACGAGCACCCCGAGGCCAGCTCGCCCGCACTGGGATGCGGATCAGAACCACCCGGGCTTTTGCACGGATTGTGTCAAAGATAAGAACCACCTTGGAACCTGACAAGCAATAGGCCAAAGATAAGGAACAACATCCCAATTGCCTGCATTGCCCAATAATACCCCACCCCGCCCCCCATGTCCAACCCCCCCGGCCCGGGGGGGGGTGGGGGTCGGACACCACACAATACCCTGAATTCTAGTATCCCCAATTAAAATTTTTCTTCAGCACCTTTGGCGCCTGTGATTCCCTGTTGATTTCTTATTGTTCATGGGCCAAGTGACCCCCCCCCCCTGGCCGCAAGCAGGTCAACAAAGCGCTCCACACATGCACGTCCTGGTATGCCATGTTCGGCACTTCCACTGAGGATACACTGTGTTCATCACGAGCTCTGGTGTATGTACAGTCTGTTGAACCTCACAGGGTTGATTCCTTCATTCAGCCGTGTTTTGTCGGCCACAACCTCTAGCCTAAATAGTACAACGACACAGCGGCGCGGGACCTTCCAGTTACACTACAAGCTTGCATGAGGCTGGCACTTCTTCGGCTAACTTGTCGTGTATCCAGTCCAGTCCTCAAGGAGGCACAGGGGCCACAAACACATTCAACATCATAGAGCGGGTCTACAGCAGGGCAAAGCGTTCTCGAACCGTAGATGCTCAGTCCCGTTAGAGTCGTTGCTCCCAACATCAATGCTATGTACAGTGAGCTCGTCTATACGTACAGCACTTACCTGAACGATCTGTCATTGGCTCCTCCCTCTCCTGGTGATTGTTGTGTCGGTCCTTTTTTTCCTATTTGTCCGCCCTGGGGAGGCACAGGGGGCAGGGGTGTGTGGAAGTGTGTGAATCTTCCATTCTCAGTTCGCTTTTTCCTTGTCGAGCTCACATCAGTGCTTCGGGATCACTGTTGTTGGAACCTTCTGTTAGGTCTGTTAGATAGTCTAGCTCATTGTCCGGACGTGGTGACTCGATAGGGGAAGTGCCAGATGTCATCCGAGTCTTCTGGGTTGGGCCATGAGGGGAGTGATGGGTAAACGACACGTGCTGTGCCCTGTACATCCTGTCCCATCTGCCTTGATCTGACAAGCATGGGTGTGACATCATCTAAAGGGACCAAAGGGGTGATCCCAATGTTAACTCGTGGCCATGTGCTTGCATCCAGCCTCAATCTTGGGGGGGGGGGGGGCGACCGGAAGCCGCACGTGGTGCTTCACAGTTAAATAGAGAGGGGAAAGTTTTCTTCCACGTTCAGCCAGCTTGCCTGCCTCCTCATTTCCTTCAACGGCAACGTGGCTGGGCACTTTGACCCATTCAAAGGTACTGTGCTGGAAGTAACTTGTCTAGGATTTCAATCCAAAGATCAACATTGATAACGGGCCCTGTGAAGTTACCGCTTTCCACTGCACTGCTTTGCCTTCTAACCCATCATGCACATAAGCTGAGTCTGTGGCCACTGCCACATAGATAGTTCTTTTTTTTTTGACGAAGCTGCAATAGTTCTGCAATAGTTCTGCAGCGGTACGAGTCAATCTCGGGATCCAAGTACACTCTCAGAACATACCATAGCTTCTTCCCCCGTCAAGGACAGGGATCAAGGATGACAAAGAAAGAGCAACTTCTCACCTTGAGTGTACCTGCAGAGTGACCTGGGGTCGCCACGACTCATGTTTGGCCCTTGTCTTCTCACCTATGACCAGGTTTCTTTGCTCCAGGGACGTGCATGCGTGAGTTTGGTGATACTCTGATTCGCCCTGTTATCCTCCTAGTGGTACGCGTCCATTTGGCCTGTGGCGGTGAGCAGGCTGTGTTGTGTGGTGCTTCCTCGCGCCGTTGCAAGCCCTTTTGTATAAGTGCGTGCCGTAGACCCAAGATATGATATGATAAATCCACCTCATGCAGCCACTCCTAGTATGTCTTTTCCATATAATGCAGCCATTTGCCCAGCCTCTTATACCAAATAGTCATAGTGCCGGTCTCTGAGAACACTTTGGCACCCATTGTTGTGCATGTCCTGTGCCTCCCGCATCATTCTAGTGGTTTGGCACTTAATCCTGGGTGCGGACAATTTCTCCATCACTTTTTGATGCCCGATAGTATCCTGGGTGAACTCAAGGTATTTTAGTGCCTTCACGTTGGTATGGTATGAATCCTGGCGTTGTAATATCTTGTGACACTCCTGGTCATCTTCCTGTGTTGCCGTGGCAGGTGCCTTGACTTTTGCACACTTTTGCTTCCGAGGTTTATAAATTACTTGTTGTTACAACACTTGTGGGGTGGGATTCGGCGTACAGACCCTAGGCTTGACCTTACCATACCATGCACTAACAGACTGACTGGGCTGTGTTGCTATACCTATAGGCGCACTGTTGCTATACCAATACACTGTGTAGCCTGAGTGGGATGGTCAGGCTGCTGTCGAGGTGTTGCAAGACCGAAGCTGTGTGCTTGACTCTGGCTTTCCCCATTACCACAAACCCCTTCGTCCCATCCTTCTGGGTCGCTCCACATGACCTCCACACTGTGTTGCCCAAAACACGGTGTACGTGTGTGCGCACGCACGATTGCATGGTGGTCTATTCACCAGGACAGCGGCCTTTGAGGGTCCTGGATGCTCTTGCGCATTGCTCATGCGAATCGTTCCTTCACCAGGAAGACCCGTGCCCAGCAACAAGGCGGAAAACATCGTTCGCGCTCATCAACAAACAGCTGTCCATGGGAATGGTGTTGCGCTGCACTTTCGGACCAACCCTTCTGAAACCACCACCTCTATACAATGTACAGGACAATAATGCAGCTAAAGAGAAAGTCTGCCTTAACTCAAAATTCTGATGTTTCCAAAAGGTGCAACAATCTGTTCAAAGAATCACAATACAAATCCCAAGCACAGCTAGGCATGCATAATGAGCACACAATCGAATGGCAAGTACCGCACTCCTGCACTATAGAAAAGATGGGCATCATTATTTTTTTTTGGCTCAGACTAAGATGAGCTGGCATAGCCTGCTCACTTCACAGTACTCGAGGTAACCCCTCGGAATCAAGGTTCAGAGCCGTCCAGTGCTACGGTGATCCCACAGTGGCTGTGGTAGCGGATCTGACACGTAGTGAGGATTAGCTGAGTCTGAAACCAGGTTATGCAGTGGGAGACTGCCACGCCCGTAGGCTTCCCAGTGTGCATGAGGCACAATGACTGTAGGCTGAAGAAGATAGCGGAGTGAAGATTGCAGAAAAGAAAAGATGGGCATCATTATAATGTTGTTGGGCACAAGGCAAAGTACTTCGAGGTACAACGGTGTGGGTGCGGCCGTGATATGCACCATCCATCATTTGCACCCACTTCGAAACCAAACCCCTCATGTGACTACCCAGGAGTGTCACAAGATATTACAACGCCAGGATTCATACCATACCAACGTGAAGGCACTAAAATACCTTGAGTTCACCCAGGATACTATCGGGCATCAAAAAGTGATGGAGAAATTGTCCGCACCCAGGATTAAGTACCAAACCACTAGAATGATGCGGGAGGCACAGGACACGCACAACAATGGGTGCCAAAGTGTTCTCAGAGACCGGCACTATGACTATTTGGTATAAGAGGGTGGGCAAATGGCTACATTATATGGAAAAGACATAGGCTTGACCTTACCATACCATGCACTAACAGATTGACTGGGCTGTGTTGCTTCATTGTCCCTGGGGGGCATGGTGAACTCCTTTCTTAGCTGGTAGACAGTGTGAAGCATTATGTATTGGTGATGTCCCAAGTGCTCCCGGAAGTGGGGTCCATATCCCTGGGGCAGTTGGTCATAGAAAGAACCGGGGACTCTTAGGCACGTGACATGGTGCGTGTCTTCCGGGGACGCGTTATCGTACCATTGCTCTGCGTATTCAACCCGTATGCCCCATGATTGTGTCCATGCCGACCTGAAGGAGGGAGCCCATTTTGGGCATTGAATCAGCCGCTTGTGCACGGTGGTGCCATGCCTGGTATTGCATATGGGGCACTTCACAACATTATGATCCCATGGCGCGCGACATCCATCCCACCATTTCCCCAAAGCCATTTAACCCATGTCATCCGGCAGGTTCCTTTGAGCGGGAGCCAAGACACCTAGTGTGTACCTGAAAATAGGTCATTGTGAAAGGAACAGCCAAACGGTGTGTGGGGCAATCTTTGCACTGCACGCGCACTGCACGCTACTATTAGACCATGTTCCCCCCGAAGAGCCCCCAAGCACACCCCTTGGAAACGCCCTAAGAATTAGGTGACCCAAACTGCCCCAGCTCAGGAAAGTTGCAAACTGGGGTACACAGTACCACTCTCGCTCCTTTAAGGGCGATCTTGGTCAACACCTTAGCAAGTTGGGAGAATGGGGAGTTAGCATAGCACAACCCCATCGATCTCCAGTAGAAGCGATAGGCGTTATTGAGGTATCGCGAACAGTAGAGCTGCATCATATGCTGCTCCTTACTCGCGAACAACTCCACTTGAACTTCATTCAGGTCTACCACCCTTGCATTCTCGGGGGTCCCCAACAAAGGGGGACAAAATAAGAAGTCAAAACGTACGCTAGGGGTCACCATGATGCCCCTAGGGGCCCCTAGTATCTCAAAGTATGGGTCTCTAGTACGGCCAGACGCCCAAATAGTTGCACTGCGCTTAAGGCTCCACCTGTGTAGCCATACCTTGGGGGTGGGAAGCCGGTAGCCCCCACATTACAGGTCCCGAACAAGTTCACGCAATGTGAACCCCCAGCTATCAACTCCCATGGCTGTCTGAGACAACTTTGAGGGATCTTGCTACGACGTCAGTGGGTTACGCTCTGGCCGTAAGCAAGACCGTGGGCAGAATCTAGGTCTTTAACAGAATAATAGCCTCTTTTTTTTTTGAGAGGGCCAGGGATGCCACCACGGATGCCCGGCGCTGTGCTTAACCCAAAGGCATGGCAAAAGCCGAGTCCGAGGAAATGTTTCCAATCTTAACACCTAGATATCGAATATGATCATGAATCATAGTTGCACGCAGTAGTTCACCTTGAGGGACTGTTTCGAGGTGTCGTTATCCGTGGTGGACAATGACCCCTTTACCACAATCCCACACTTGCCCATGTTGAGCAAAAGGCCAGAGAAGATGCCAAACATTTTCATTAGTTCTAAAACTTGGTGCACAATTGTTGTGACATTCTGCCTGAAATAAGGGCCCCTAAATCATCAGCGTACCTGTGCGCCTCCAAATTCACATTACAATCAAATCCTTACAACACAAAAGAGACACAAACGAAAAATAGGTCGGGAGAGAACGGGTCTTTGTCCGATTCCAGCAGCTGGGCGGAAGAGAACCTCCCGCACTACCCCTCTCCCGACACAGAAATGGAATGGGGCTTGGAGAGTAGAAACCATGAACAGAATGATCCGGCAGCTCTATCAAGTAAAACACAACGGTGATAAAACTTGAGAAGTCAAAAATGACCAGCACTCCAGAAGACATGCCTTCCTAGCCAAACCGTACAGACTCTATGCGATTGAGCCCTTTATACATCCCGCCGGACGCAAATGTGTGAGCTGCTGGAAGATCTGCTCCACCATCAGGCAGACAATATTCATGATCCACCTTTTCCTCACATCTTGTAGGGCAATTGGTCTCAACTGGTTGACTGCCGCCACCCCGGTGGTCTTTGGAATGGAGTTCATAAGCCCCAGGGCGCAGTCAGATTAAAATGAATCTTGCTTCGAAGCACTAGATTAAAATAAATCGTGCTTCGAAGCACTGTTGTACAATCTCGAGCATGCGTGGGACAAACAGTTCCACATACACTTTGTAAAATTTTGCACCTGTGCCATCATCTCTCGGCGACACATTATTGTGTAAATTGCTTAATGCCGTCTCAACTAGCTCCTTGGAAAAGGGCTGCAGGAGCGCCCTGGCCATTACACTTAAATTTGGTGGGAGGTTCATTTGCCGGAGAAAGGCAGTGCACTCCTCCTCACTCTTTGTTCCTGACCCATCCCAATTTGCGCCTCTGCTGCAACTCTGTCATGAGTTTGTGCATCTGTCTGTGACGCTCCTTTGGAGAGTCCTGTCTCATGTCCTCACACCATTGGGAGCCTTGTCTACGCACTGTCTGTCTGGGAAGAAATTGTTGCACCATGTGCACACTGTGCCAACTATCAAGGGCCAAACACTAGTGAGCGATCCCCGTCCCAAAAAGCCCATACAACAACACAAAACCCAAGGTGCTGTTAATTTCTAGAGGCTTCTGGATGGTTGCCGTTACTTCCTGAAGGCTTCTAGGCATAAGGATGCTGGTTGTTGCTTCCTGATTGGGCACCACTGTAGGCTGTGGTTCATGCTCAGCTTTTGTTTCTTCGGCAGATCAGGGTGATCCAGGGGATGATGGACTGTGGACTATGGAAAGCATACCTTCAGCAAATGGGCACGACAAGCCACTTTCTACTGTGTGACTGTCACTAGAGGTCTCTTGACATACCCAAAGTTTGCACTCCGCACACACCAGGCAGGCACTGTGCTAAGAGAACCCTAGGTTCAACAAAAAAAGTGGGGCTTGGACACGGGGTTGCTGGGACCCTGGGGCGGGGGGTACAGTGCCCAGCAGTCCAGAGTGAACATGGAGGTCACTGTGCTGCCCCTTGTTGCACCTCGAACTTCAAGCATTTCAAGGAAAGCATGGTTTAATGCGGTGTGTTTGCTGTGTACCCTTCCTGTTCAGCACATTTTCCAACATCAAAATTATAAACTGATTGTTTACTTTGGTGACCACCTTCAATAATTACACGCCCGATGCAAAACATGTTTTAGACACCCTTGGTGCATTTCTCGCCCCATTTGGACATAGGGTACAAGAAGGGGTCCTTCTCAAAAGAGCAGGTGTGTTTTTGTGTTACTTGGAGCCTGGGTACTTGGGTGACAAGCAACAAATTTTCTGCAACTGCAAACCCAACCCATGAACAAATCCTAAAATGTCGCTGAAAACAAAAAAGCAAACAGATGGTTCAGAAAAACTTTGATACAGCACAATAGGACAGCGGCTCCTGAAACTTTCTGGGGGTTGTTACCCGTACAGATGCTGCGAATCTGCTTGTCTGCCTGCACAACGACGATCCCAGTGGAGCATGGCACCTCTAAGGGAACAGGGGCAACATGATCATTCCTTCGCCCTCCCAAGGGATCATCAATGGCACATGGTATGCAGCGAGGCATGTAGAAAGCAAAAGCGTAGCCTGCACAAACTGACCACCAAATGGTGTTTTTTGCGTGTTCCACCAACTGAGAAATAAGCTCAGTGTACCACTATCTTGGCTGCAAGACTTTAATCTGAAGAGCGGAGTATGCACGGGCCACTCAAACAAACTCTCTAGCTGTTGGCCAGCAAGCTTGGCAGAGGGTTTGGCAGCAACCTTTGCATGGGGGATTCGGCAGGAACTATAGCAGATGTGCTGGCAAACCATGGTAACCACCAGGGTGATGATGAGAATATGCTGTGAGGGAATCACCACCAGAAATTACAGTCATCGAAGAGGGGGAGGCCCTACATGGCACAGCAGAACTGGTCGGGGAAGGTATGGAAAGAGTGGGCAAGTGCGAACCCAAAGGCCTGCCCGTTTTTGTCTGGGCCGCAAAGCAGCCCAAACACCTTTCACTAAAAAGAGTCCAATGTCATCTCAAAAGGAGAGGATATGTAATTTCATTCCCGACGTGTGAGAATTGTCCATGCATTCAGGAACACTAAGACTAAACTTCTGGGACACTGGCCTTATGGACCACCAAGAGCTTCAGGAACCGGTGCACTTGGATGCATGGATCCGTAATGTGATGTCTTTTTTGGCGTCTTGCACTCTCACTTAGGTGAGCGGAGACATGAGCTCCCTACACCCGTTTGAAAGCACATCCCATCAGATATGCCCTACAACTACAATATTTGGTGCAGGGGGGAAGCAAAAAATGAAGGGACAGAGCCCTTGGGGACTAGCTTTTAGCTCAACTGCATGCTCATGTGATCAACAGACGGTTTGGAAACCCAGATCCATTGTGCATGAGGGGACACGCATATGTACGCACATGCAGGAGCATTGGTGGGCAGAGACCGCCGAGCGCATCTGTACTCCTAAGCCTGCCAAATGATGACCTCGTGTGAGAACAACAAGAACAACAATATAATAATAAGAAAGCAGCGAATACAGTGATCCCAAGGAACAGGACTAGAATGATGACGATATTTCTGTGCGTGGAAAACCACTAGACATAACACCTTTAGCTGACATCAAAAAGCTCTGAAGTAGAGGGCAGGCATGGTTCCCCCACTTCATGGCAGCCGGACTGGACAAATTTGACCTGCTTTCTGCGCAAAGCATCAGCTGATCTCCATGCTGATTGCCTGGGGTGGAGGATGTTGGGATTGGCAAGCGAAGATGCTTAGCCCTTTTTGCCTGGGCCACCAAGCGGCCCAAACACTTTCTGTCAGAAAAGGCCCACTTTTTGGCCTGATCAAAGCGTGCAATGTACAACAAAAACCAGGATTGAAATGGGGACAGGGGGATCGGCTTGGAACCTCCTCCCTTGTCACCGCATACACCAGGATACAAAAGGTATCTTCACACATCCCAGGCCAGAAATGCACAAATGGACTGAATCATGGTGCTTCACTGGTGACTTTTGTGCATGTCACCGCTTTTTTCGTCGAACTTACCTGAGGCTATCCTAATTCCCATGACACATCACAATTCACGAGACCTGCAGCAAAACAATGTTGTGGACACAGATATTGCCCCTTATCTTTGGCTGGTCAATATCTAGATGTATGCCTGCCCCACTTCTGTAAGACAGACACTCAGACCCTACTGATTGAAGCTCCGTATGCAGTGTTGGGTGCAATGGTTGCACAAATACTATTAGCAACCGCAACCACCATGCTAAAGTGCCCAAAACAGTAATAGCCCAGCCTGGCCTCATGCCCGCAACGCCTAGCAAGCTGGTCCAACAAACCCACAAAAGCCATCACAAAAGTATCAATTGGTCGGCTGATGAGTGACAAACTCCACCATTGGAGAGATTTTTGCACTGCCTCGCCCCTATCTAGGTGGGGGTGACTGATGCTAGAGTGTTTGGGATGGACTGCGCATAAACACTAAACAGACACATCAGCTTGCATGTCTGGCATGTGAATTGGTTGATCCGTCTTCACTTGATTCAAATCCACACTTGCCTTGTACTTGGTGCACTCCCTCTGGTAAAGCCTCCTCAAAATGCAGAATGCAAGTAGCGCCAGAAGCAGTGCCACTACCGCACACAGAAGAACAGCAATCACTAGTGCTGTGGTGGAAAGACAGGATGAGTCGATCACAGAATCCCCAGTCGAAGATGAATTGGTGGCCGAGGACTCGTTGGCCACGTCGGTTGAAGTGAACGCCTGCTCGAATGCATCAACTTTGTAGTTGCGCCCTAGGGAGTGACAGTGGAGGGTGAGTGTTGGAGTTACATGGGGGGGGGGGGGGGCGCTGTCTTGTTAGCGGACACCTCGTGGCCTCAGTCCCGCCCCGAAAAGATGTTGACCACACAAAACATAGAAAAAAATCCAATTGTCTCCGAGTGGGCAGATGCAAGTGTCATCATCGGGGGCAACAACAAGATATCCTAAATTCTCGGTCGCCCAAGAACTATCAAAACAACTCCGTTCGCATCGGACCGTACACCTGATGAGTTGGGAATGATTGTTGGTCCTCACTGATGCCTAATCAAGAGCCACATGCGCTGCAATGCATATTCCACTTTCAGGTACCCATTGCTTTTTGTTGGCACAATCGCCCACACACCATCATGACCACCTTCAAAAGTGATTGTTGGTCCCGTCGAAAACGCAATGACTCATGAAGATTGGGTAAGAATGGGTGGTGTGAAGAGGAGGAGGGGAATGCTAAAGGCAAGGTAGGAAAGTCGATCAGTGAGGCAAGGATGAATGGTTCGGTCCCGTGTGCAAATGCAAGGGAAACAAAAAGCAGGAAACGGGGATTCACAACAATGTGGAAGATAGCCTAGACCATCGCCTTTACACCCATGCATGACCTGGCGGTAGCCCAAGTACGGTCGGAGTTGCTGCTCATCAAAGTCATGATGTGCCTTACGCACCTTCTCCATCCAATAACTCCTCTCCCACGCGTACACGGTGGTGGCGGCCGGATGACGGGCCTGCTTGGCCTCCACTAAGACTTCATATTCTGCCCCAGCCATCCTCTTGGACAAATCAATCATCCGGTCGGTAAAGATCTCCACTTCACGTGCACTGCCAATCATGGTGCCCTGCATCGCCAGGGCAGCATAACTTGCATATCCCAACAGCCGGGCGTACTCGTGGCGGCAGGCCACAATACGCTGAAGCACTGGCTGAAAAGCAAGAGAGGTAGAGCCCATGACCATGAGACATGGAGAGGAGCACAAATAGCCCAGCCTAACAAGCAAATCTCTCTCGACGTGCCGAACCTCGTGGCGTGGAATAAGGAAACAAACGTGGATATCCAAATTGGATAAAGCAATAGGTTGACGAAGTAGGTTGACCAAACGGGGAGACAAAAGGGGGCCCACCAACCAAGCTGACTCAGTAGGTTCTCCCACACACCCACCACCGGGCCCAATGGGCTCAACCAGTCGCTTTCTCTTTCCCTGAGGGCAACACGCAATTGACCGAGGCAGAACGCAGAGAGAGCACAATTCTTCTCAACCAAATGCAGTGATATCTGACATGAGTTTTCCTAAAAGATCCCAAAGCACACCCTCATTCCAAAATATTGTTGGAAACTATACAGGCAAGCCCAAAGACCCATTTGGCCTACTCCCGACGCTTAAAATGCTGTTCTACGTCATAGACTACCCGCACCAAACCCGTAAAATGCAAAGTTGGAGTTGGGGTCATTCAACCTCGTTTTCTGGGTAGGCCCGGCTATTGTAGGCCTCCAGCATCCGTTGCCGCAACATGTCACTCTCGGCATACTTCATCACAGGGATGTAATCAGTATACTGCGTGGTGAGGCTTACATTTCCATCCGCATCCGCATTCTTGCGCACCCGATCCATGAAGTCCTCAGGCAACCCTTGAAGGTCATGCAGGGTAGCGGTAATGGTCCGCTGCCCATTTGCAATGTTGCGCTTAAATTCCTGATGAAGAGAAACGGGGTGGGTGGGGGCTGTAACTCTGCCCGCTCCATTGCCCTGGCAAATGCCAAATACAACCCTCCTGCCCTGGCACAAGATGGTGCCCCTGCATATTCCTGCACAGGTGCTTGTCTAATTGTAGCCACCCAACTTCAGCCATGCTTTTTTGGGTCTCGCAACTTCGTTTCTGTTCTTCCAGAGCGTGACCATCGTGGTCTTAGCCACCCTTGTCCAGCAGACCCCTCATACTCCCCCAACCTATCTCTAGCGTGGTAGAGACCGAATGTATGAAACCAACATGTGCTGTTGCTGGAATAAAACCGTCCTTCTTACAATGCCTGGCACCTGGTTTGCTTTACAGATGTGTGTTGTGCATTTTGCATGTGTTGTTCCTGTTAATGCTGCATGACAAGGAAATCAATGGACTGACTCTAGCTCTGAAACATAAGTGGACCACAGAGTGCGGCCAGTATCATGGAGGCGGCTGCTATGCCTTAGTTTGGCTGGAACATGGAGCATAGCAGGAGATGAAATGATACCTGCGTGGCTTGGTGTAAATCGCTGAGCACTGTCGCAATAGTAGACTTTGTGGCTGTATCAGTATCCGTTTGTTCACGCCGGTGAGGACTGGTCCATTCTTCAACATACTGTTCATGTTCACGCCACAGAGGACTCGTCCATTCTTCAACATACTGTTCATCATCCCAGGGTTCAGGGCGGAGAGAAGTCGTTGGTACTTCAACATACACACTTTCATTACCCGATGGGCCGCGCTGCAGAGAACTCGTCAGTTCTTTGACATACTGTTGAGTTGTGCTGTCCTCATTGGTTACATCCATCATTGCGAGTCGCTCATTGATGGTCGAATTCCTCATTCCTGATAGCCTGCCACGAGCTTGGGTGTTCATATCCTCTGCCGCTGCCCTGTATGCGGGCAGCGGATGAATGGCTGCCATCAATGCGGATTCTTGGGCGACATTGAGCAAAAATCGTCGGGCACAATCATAAAATCCCAACGTAGTGCTTGCGCTGCGGGCCTCATCTAGAGACAACCGTGCTAAGGAATCGAGGCAGTGGCTTGCTTTGGCAAATCCCGCATACTGCATGACCGCAAAATCGTTGGGGTTAGTCATCAGTTCGAAACGAAACAACTCGGAATCAATCACAGAATCCACAGTCGAAGATGAATTGGTGGCCGAGGACTCGTTGGCCACGTCGGTTGAAGTGAACGCCTGCTCGAATGCATCAACTTCGTAGTCGCGCCCTAGGGAGTGGCAGTGGAGGGTCAGTGGTGGAGTCACATGGGAAGCTAAGCCTTACGGGAGGCGGAGGGCCGTCTGGAGTGGAGGGCAAAACAAACCTACTTGTCTCCAGAAATGGGGGGAAATGGCAAGGCTGGTGCCACCAAAGCGCTGAAAACGGGAAACAAAGAGAAAAGGGTTACAACGAGGGCCAAACAGGGGGGGAGAAGGGGTTGTGGACATTGGATAACATCGGGGTGACGTTTCAAAAACGGGGGTGGGGCACATTTGGGGAGGAGGGGTTGGCGCTGCAGGGGGGAATAATCGGGGGGTTTGGGGAAAAACTGAACGGTGTCACACAGAGAGAAACAAACGCACCGCGCATTGCACCGCGCGCGCACCGCATGCTCATTTTAGGTTCGCGTTCATGCATTTTTGGCAGATTTTCAGGGCGGGAGGGACGCGGTGGCCTAAGGGGTTATCATACATCAACCGAGGTCATACATCTACCTCCTCACCAATGTAATGGTGGTTGTAGCCGCCCACAACCCCTGCCCGGGGGGGGGGGGGGGTTGAGCACAAAGAGACCTCCTCGGCATGGCCCGCACCGAACAGGGTGCCCCACAAGGTGCCCAAGCCTGTGAAGCATTTGCTTCGACATGCTTCGCACTTCAAACCTCATGGGGTACTCTTTCCCATAAGATGGCCCTCAGGTTGCACAAGCCTGTAGAGCAACTGTTTCGACACGTTTCGCGGTTTGAAGTTGATGGGTTGCTCATTCCCGTAGGGTGCCCCTTAGTTGGAGTCCTCCTCCTTGTTCTCTTCACCCTCCTCCTCAGCAGAAGTAAGGGATGTGCCCGATGTGGATGACGAGTCCGATGATTCTGAATCCGAGTCCCGGCGCCTGGTTGCCTTTGGCTGGCCGAAGATCTCGTGCGGGAAATGATCACAACTCCACATCATTCATCGCCAGGGGTGACGGTCTCCACGTTTGCCTCCCCTTGCCGAAGGAGGTGGGTGATCGCAAACTTTAAATCCCGCTGCCCTCCTAGAATCTCTACTTATGCCTGTGGGAACGTGGTGTCTGCAGCCCTCAGTGACTAAATGAAAAAATGGTGCGTTCATCAAGCGCACACCAAATTGTGTGCACCGCACGCACACCGCGCATTGCACCGCGTGCACCGCGTATTCGTCTCTCTCATGGCAACGTGAGGGGAAGGCGCATTGGACCCTTCTCCAGCCCCTGAGGGAATGCCCCTCGGGTTTTGGAAGAATCCTATTCAGAATCAAAATTTTGTCACCATGGACATGATTTAGAAAAAAGGAAGGGGTTTTGTGCTGTAAAAAGGCCGCAATCCCCTACCAGGTGCACTTTTAAAGGAGGGGGGGGGGGGGGGTTGCAAACCCCCTCAGGACATCCACTTTCTCGGGAACCCGCCCCCAAGTGTCAAACCAGTTTTGGTCTCTTGGAGGTTGGAATAAAGGAAAAGACAATTAGGGCAGGCAGGTTCGAGGGAGGTAGGGGAAACAGTCCTCCTTGCCAAAAGATTACTCTACCTCAGGCCCCCCAATAAGCCCCCTGATGGGCCCCGCAATCGGTCCCCTAATTGCCCCCCAAATGGCGCCCCCCCCCCCCCCCCATAGCCCCCCCATACAGCCCCCAATAGGCCCCACAGTAGGCCCTGGGATTAGGCAACAGAGATAGGCGGTTGTAGGGTGTAGGGACAATGAGGGTACGTGGGGGCACAGGTTGGGCAAGGGACATGGGTGGGGACAGGTATGGAGTAGGGTTCCAGGTCCTGACACATGCAAGTGAACAGTAAGCGCTGGCCAAGGGGGCAGCAAGCGTCAGCAGGTCTGGGGTTGAGCGGTAGTGGGCGGGGGCGGAGGTAGAAAGTAGCAAACCAAGAAAATTGCGCACAAGCTGTGCAGCCGGAATGCTGCTCCCGGGTGCCAGGATCATCTTTTTGTACCGCAAAGCTGGGGTAGGGTCCAACAAATCATCAGCATCAAACTCCGTGAATAGATCCTTGCCAATGACTGACGACCACAAATACGTGTAGTACTTGGGGCCTTGCATCTCGAGGTGCCCGAACGCGTACGGGAAATGGTTGTTTTTCATGAACGGGACTGGGGTTGCCCGCTCCCAGGCAGACTGGTAGAGCTGGTTCAGGTCGAAGTGAGGGCCGGTCCCGTGGTACCACAGAGAGACCTTGGCATACATTGTCTGCGAGGCCAGCCACATGCCTCGGCCAAACCTCTTGGCATCAATCATCTTTGTCACCAAGTCGCGGGGCAGGATTTGCCCGGTCTCGTGGTGCCGTGCAAAAGTCCTACACAAGGGGCAGTGGTACACATGTGCAACCCTCGTGGACTAGCAAGCAAAGGCATAACATGTGCCAGTTGCCGCCCCCCTTGGGAGAGCAGGCGTCGGCCTCGCCCACCCTGCACAGGGCCGGTCATGTACATGGAGGGCCCTGTGCCCATGGGCAGGGATGCAGGGGAAGGGGGAAGGGGACCCCCACCCACCTCCAGGCCACCCAGCCCATGCCCAGCCACTGTCTCCCTGACAGTAAACACCAGCTCCAATGGCATTTTTCACCGACATTCACCGCCCCCAACCGCTTTGGCAACCTCCTCCAACCGCCTATCTAAGCGCTTCTGTCCCGTGTGATGCATTCCTGCCCGTAGGACCGCAACAATCACCCCTGCAAACGATGCCAACAACGTGCTGACCATTTTGGAGGGTGTATACCATGGGGCAAATTCATCGTTCCAAATACCCCCCCAAACAATGATTCATCGCCAAGTGTCCTCTTGACAGGTGGACACACCCATGTTGTGGCCCTGGTTGGGGGGGCTGGGGGGCTGCACAAAGCAGCCGGCTCCCCTGCCATCACCACAACCGGCGCACAACAGTCGCATTCCACTCTTGCCCTGTGCCCTCCCCCCATTTTGGGCACGGGCATGGGGCATCCCCAGAAAACCAAGAAACCACCCGCCAGCTCATGGACCTATGCGATCCATTCAACCATCTTCATGGCAGCAGACATGATTGCAATGCCATCGTCAATCGCCCCCAAGTGCCCCCGTGTAGAGCCACCACGTACACCAACTCAATTCCGTTCTGGTAACGCATACCCACACTTTCAACACCCACTTCCGCTGGATACAGAGGTCACAGTAGAAGCCCAATCCAACCCCTACCACACACTAGACCCCAATTGTCTCAAAGAGGCTGGTCAACAATGTTGTTGTGGTTGCGACTGCAGTGGTACGAAATCGATGTATGAGGGTAAGGCATGCCTTGGACTCGAGGGGCGTTAGGCGGGGGCGTGCTTAGTGACCCTTCGAATGGAGGGGGGTCGTTTGGAGTCCTGGCCAGCCTCAGCCGACCTACCGACTCACCCGCCCACATCAGCAAACTTTCCTCAGGGCAAAAACGAAATTACTTGATGTGGCCAAGAATTTGAGGCCCATTTTAGGGACCCAAACTTTTTGTTGGCTTTGGACCCCCCCCCCCCCACCCCACCCCCCACAGGGTGTCTGCCACACTCAGCAACAGCCTGGGCCGAATGCTTGGCATCCGCAACAACAAGAAGCAAGAAGCAGCCTTGAAGCAAAACACGAGGCAAGGTCCACGCAGGAGGACAAAGGGGTCCACACCGCAAGACCTTCCAGCTATACATCCACTCCTCGTACATCATGGATGGAGCCTCCATGAAATCAGATTCAATGGTAAAGCCCCCAAACCTCGACCAGCGGCCCTGTCCCGCGAACAGGAAGTGTAGAAGGTGCCCAAACTCATGGAAAACGGTCTTCATGGCGTCAAACGACATGAGCCCCAACCCCTTTGCTGGATTGGGGACGTTACACACGAGGGCCACCTCAGGCAGTTCATGCCCCTTGGCCCCCGTGTGGATGGGAAACGCGGCATTATGGGTGAACTTGCCCGGGCGGGGATGCATGTCAAGGTAGAACCGCCCCTGTAGCCCACCATCAGCCCCCAGCATCTCGTAGCATTCCACACTTGGGTGCCAGAGGGTAGGCCGTGGGGAGCATGGACGGAATGTGACGTCGTAGAGGGTGGCAGACACGTGAAGCACGCCTTTTATGACCTGGAGATGGGTCAGTGGTCGAGTCAGTGCCGCAGATTGGAATGGGGTGGGGGGGGGGGGCTGTTTGCGTGCGCTGCACAAACAAAAGCGGAACAGTGGAGCAGCCAACGTGTACTGCCGTGTAGGTCAACAAACACCAATGGGCCAGCAACAACAGCCCTCCCCCCCTCCCCCGCCCTTGTTCAGAGGAATGTTTGGCACCACAAAACGACACAAATCAGAAAGTCTTGTAAACAAAAGCAGTCACACACAAGGCCCCGCCACGACAGCACAACCCCTGCAAGGAGCTCAATCTGCCCCATGCAGCATACCAAGTCGAAGACAGGGCTGTGCTCAAGGACCCAGACCGGCGGTTGCTGGCGGCTGGCCGCCAACTGCCGAGCCCAAGCAGTGAAGGGCCAAATGGTTGTGCATCCCGCACCGACTGCTGCCAACTGCTTTCAGTTGAATACTTCTTGCCATCGGGCAATTGCATGTGCTGTTGCATGTCACCCAACGTACGCTGTCTTGTTAGTGGACACCTCGTGGCCTCAGTCCCGCCCCAAAAAGATGTTGACCACACAAAACATAGAACAAAATCCAATTGTCTCCGAGTGGGCAGATGCAAGTGTCATCATCGGGGGCAACAACAAGATATCCTAAATTCTCGGTCGCCCAAGAACTATCAAAACAACTCCGTTCGCATCGGACCGTACACCTGATGAGTTGGGAATGATTGTTGGTCCTCACTGATGCCTAATCAAGAGCCACATGCGCTGCAATGCATATTCCACTTTCAGGTACCCATTGCTTTTTGTTGGCACAATCGCCCACACACCATCATGACCACCTTCAAAAGTGATTGTTGGTCCCGTCGAAAACGCAATGACTCATGAAGATTGGGTAAGAATGGGTGGTGTGAAGAGGAGGAGGGGAATGCTAAAGGCAAGGTAGGAAAGTCGATCAGTGAGGCAAGGATGAATGGTTCGGTCCCGTGTGCAAATGCAAGGGAAACAAAAAGCAGGAAACGGGGATTCACAACAATGTGGAAGATAGCCTAGACCATCGCCTTTACACCCATGCATGACCTGGCGGTAGCCCAAGTACGGTCGGAGTTGCTGCTCATCAAAGTCATGATGTGCCTTACGCACCTTCTCCATCCAATAACTCCTCTCCCACGCGTACACGGTGGTGGCGGCCGGATGACGGGCCTGCTTGGCCTCCACTAAGACTTCATATTCTGCCCCAGCCATCCTCTTGGACAAATCAATCATCCGGTCGGTAAAGATCTCCACTTCACGTGCACTGCCAATCATGGTGCCCTGCATCGCCAGGGCAGCATAACTTGCATATCCCAACAGCCGGGCGTACTCGTGGCGGCAGGCCACAATACGCTGAAGCACTGGCTGAAAAGCAAGAGAGGCAGAGCCCATGACCATGAGGCATGGAGAGGAGCACAAATAGCCCAGCCTAACAAGCAAATCTCTCTCGACGTGCCGAACCTCGCGGCGTGGAATAAGGAAACAAACGTGGATATCCAAATTGGATAAAGCAATAGGTTGACGAAGTAGGTTGACCAAACGGGGAGACAAAAGGGGGCCCACCAACCAAGCTGACTCAGTAGGTTCTCCCACACACCCACCACCGGGCCCAATGGGCTCAACCAGTCGCTTTCTCTTTCCCTGAGGGCAACACGCAATTGACCGAGGCAGAACGCAGAGAGAGCACAATTCTTCTCAACCAAATGCAGTGATATCTGACATGAGTTTTCCTAAAAGATCCCAAAGCACACCCTCATTCCAAAATATTGTTGGAAACTATACAGGCAAGCCCAAAGACCCATTTGGCCTACTCCCGACGCTTAAAATGCTGTTCTACGTCATAGACTACCCGCACCAAACCCGTAAAATGCAAAGTTGGAGTTGGGGTCATTCAACCTCGTTTTCTGGGTAGGCCCGGCTATTGTAGGCCTCCAGCATCCGTTGCCGCAACATGTCACTCTCGGCATACTTCATCACAGGGATGTAATCAGTATACTGCGTGGTGAGGCTTACATTTCCATCCGCATCCGCATTCTTGCGCACCCGATCCATGAAGTCCTCAGGCAACCCTTGAAGGTCATGCAGGGTAGCGGTAATGGTCCGCTGCCCATTTGCAATGTTGCGCTTAAATTCCTGATGAAGAGAAACGGGGTGGGTGGGGGCTGTAACTCTGCCCGCTCCATTGCCCTGGCAAATGCCAAATACAACCCTCCTGCCCTGGCACAAGATGGTGCCCCTGCATATTCCTGCACAGGTGCTTGTCTAATTGTAGCCACCCAACTTCAGCCATGCTTTTTTGGGTCTCGCAACTTCGTTTCTGTTCTTCCAGAGCGTGACCATCGTGGTCTTAGCCACCCTTGTCCAGCAGACCCCTCATACTCCCCCAACCTATCTCTAGCGTGGTAGAGACCGAATGTATGAAACCAACATGTGCTGTTGCTGGAATAAAACCGTCCTTCTTACAATGCCTGGCACCTGGTTTGCTTTACAGATGTGTGTTGTGCATTTTGCATGTGTTGTTCCTGTTAATGCTGCATGACAAGGAAATCAATGGACTGACTCTAGCTCTGAAACATAAGTGGACCACAGAGTGCGGCCAGTATCATGGAGGCGGCTGCTATGCCTTAGTTTGGCTGGAACATGGAGCATAGCAGGAGATGAAATGATACCTGCGTGGCTTGGTGTAAATCGCTGAGCACTGTCGCAATAGTAGACTTTGTGGCTGTATCAGTATCCGTTTGTTCACGCCGGTGAGGACTGGTCCATTCTTCAACATACTGTTCATGTTCACGCCACAGAGGACTCGTCCATTCTTCAACATACTGTTCATCATCCCAGGGTTCAGGGCGGAGAGAAGTCGTTGGTACTTCAACATACACACTTTCATTACCCGATGGGCCGCGCTGCAGAGAACTCGTCAGTTCTTTGACATACTGTTGAGTTGTGCTGTCCTCATTGGTGGCATCCATCATTGCGAGTCGCTCATTGATGGTCGAATTCCTCATTCCTGATAGCCTGCCACGAGCTTGGGTGTTCATATCCTCTGCCGCTGCCCTGTATGCGGGCAGCGGATGAATGGCTGCCATCAATGCGGATTCTTGGGCGACATTGAGCAAAAATCGTCGGGCACAATCATAAAATCCCAACGTAGTGCTTGCGTTGCGGGCCTCATCTAGAGACAACCGTGCTAAGGAATCGAGGCAGTGGCTTGCTTTGGCAAATCCCGCATACTGCATGACCGCAAAATCGTTTGGGTTAGTCATCAGTTCGAAACGAAACAACTCGGAATCAATCACGGAAATCACCGTCAAAGATGAATTGGTGGCCGAGGACTCGTTGGCCACGTCGGTTGAAGTGAACGCGACCTTGATCACGCCAACCGTGATCATCCAAATGAGGAGCTGAAGGGCCATGTCTGTGATCAAGGCGTCACGATATTGAATGCTATCCTCTGCAACAAAGGAAGTGAAGGAAGTTTGCCATCGATAGGCTTCGTGCACCGTCCTCTCATGCAACAAGGCATCATGCTTCCAAACGTGGATTCAGAATACCCAAAGGCACGTGTTGTTGCCCTTTGACTTTCAGACACGTTCTCCAAACGATAGACAACTTATGCTTGTGTGAACAGATCTGACCTTTGCCTCTGAGCTATCGTTGTAGTTTCTGTGGGAGTAAAATGGAAGGAAGGAAACACATTGAAGAGCATAGGCCTTCCGCTTGGGGGCGCTCACCTCCCGCCTAAACTTCAAGTAAATTTAGGGTGTACCTTTGCTATACCCCCCCCCCCAGAGAGAGTGTACTCAGTCTAACCCTCATCTTGGTCACATTGAAGCTCAATTTGGGACAACACACAGGGAAGCTTTCATGAAATCTCTCTATGTCCCATGACTTTAACGTGAACAACACATTGCCTTGCAAATTTCCCATCCCATGAGCAACCAAGATCTAGCCGTGAACATGGTCAAAATTAAAATGCGAATCCCCCAGCAGTCCAAGGGGCCTCATCCAAGCTACCCAGAAATCCGAGATGAAAACTTCTTCTGGGAGTGACTGTCCAAAGGACGTTGAAAAGTAGGAACACCAAGGCCGGTGTCGGTTGCTGGATGAGGAACGGACTGTGTTTGCCGTTGTGGTGAGTTTCATAGTGGATGTGGTTCCTATGGAGGCTGACACCATTGCCGAGAACTATGTCTGGGTGCGCCTGAGACAACCTAAAGGAGAATTCCGCTTGATCCGCTTGCTTCAGTCTATCTTCCGTGTTCTGCATATTCACTTTCTTGATCTGGACCTGTCTATTGCACATAAAGAGGGCGCCCATGCCTGTTACTACATCCAGAGTTGCCGTGCTCCCACTCGTGCAGGTATCCGCGGAATCAAGGCCGGTGTCACTGGGGATGATCAGACTGGACAGTCTTGGATTTCCCAAAACACTACAGTCCCTACATGTATTGTAGCATGCACCGCGGGTGTATGAGTCATACATGGTGTCACTGACTTGGTCCACACCTCCACAACCGACTGAATTTAAGGGAGGCAAGAGTGTTGCAAAGGACGTGTATGAATGCCTGTGGTGCACCAAGTGTGCCCAACACATCAACCACTTCCACAAATGGTAAGGGCTTTCGACTTGGTTTACTGTTGTTGCGGTCCAAACTTGCTATGCATGCGTGTGGAGGCATTGATGCCCCAGCTTGTACTTCGTTTGTGGGCGTTTTGTGGCCTTTACCAGCCCATTGGCCTGAGCATCCGAGCTTTGCCTAACAGGTCAGCGAGCAAGCCACTCTTGGACCCTGATGCCCTAATGCAACCTGCGCACACAAAGGCTGGGACACTCACCCAAGAATACCTGTCACCTGACTAGTTCCACAGCGAAGCAGCAAGGCCCACATGAGAACGACCAAACTGCCTTCAACTTGGTACTCCACTATCCTTATGAACAAACCACTCAACCTTGTAAAGTCCGCTTGCCTCGAGTGTTTCGGTGCCTGTGGCTTCGCTCTTGGAGGCGGCGATGAGGTGTCCCTTGACTAGGAGCGCGGGGAATGCGTTGTCCGTGGTCTCTTGGGTGATGGGGACCGCGAATAGGGTGAAGGAGAGGGCGGTGGTGATTCTAAGCGTGGACGCGACACACTTGTTGATGGCGAGCGAGATTAGTGATGTGGTGGGGATGAAGGCCGTACCACAAACTCCTCAAGGTCCGCGGGCTATGTATGGCTACATCACCCCTGCCTTCTCGGGGTCCCCATAGTGGGGAGAGTTCAATATGGGGGATGGAAAATGGGTAAAAATGGTTGACATTGGGCAACAAAGGGTGACAATTCAAATGTGCCACATCCGAAATGCATGGGAGGCCAAAAAAAACCCAGTATGGAACCAAAAACTTGTCAAAAGGGGCCAAAAGTAGGGTCTGAGCATTGGCCGACATTCAAAACTTCGCACTGTGTGTGCACTGCGTGCGCACTGCGTGCATGGCATTCCCTTGAGAGCGGGGAACAAAATCAGAATTGGCCCACAATTGGGCGGATTGGCTACATAGCCACTGCCGTCTGGGGGTACCCAACTCAAACCCCCTTTTCAACTGCCCTCAAAACACAGTTCACCCAGTGCCAACACCTCAAACCCCCTTTTCAACTCCCCCTATACCCTCAAAACACATTTCACCCAGTGCCAACACCTCAAACCCCCTTTTCGACCCACCGACTCAGAGCGGGGGGCAGAATCACAGGTGGCCCACAAGTGGGCAAGGTGGCTACATAACCCCTGCCGCCTGGGAGGTCCCCACCGACTCAGGGCGGGGGGCAAATCAGAGCTGACCCACAAGTGGGCAAGGTGGCTACATAACCCCTGCCGCTAGGGGGGTCCCCACCGCTTCAGAGCGGGGGGCAGGATCACAGGTGGCCCACAAGTGGGCAAGGTGGCTACATAGCCCCTGCCGCCTGGGGGGTACCCAGCGCTTCAGAGCGGGGGGCAGAATCACAGGTGGCCCACAAGTGGGCAAGGTGGCTACATAGCCCCTGCCGCCTGGGGGGTACCCAGCGCTTCAGAGCGGGGGGCAGAATCACAGGTGGCCCACAAGTGGGCAAGGTGGCTACATAACCCCTGCCGCCTGGGGGGTCCCCAGCGCTTCAGAACGGGGGGCAGAATCAGAGGTAGCCCACAAGTGGGCAAGGTGGCTACATAACCCCTGCCGCTAGGGGGGTCCCCAGCGCTTCAGAGCGGGGGGCAGAATCAGAATTGGCCCACAAGTGGGCAAGGTGGCTACACAACCCCTGCCGCCAGGGGGGTACCCACCGCTTCAGAGCGGGGGGCAGAATCAGAGGTGGCCCACAAGTGGGCAAGGTGGCTACATAACCCCTGCCGCTAGGGGGGTCCCCACCGCTTCAGAGCGGGGGGCAGAATCAGAGGTGGCCCACAAGTGGACAAGGTGGCTACATAACCCCTGCCGCCTGGGGGGTCCCCAGCGCTTCAGAGCGGGGGGCAGAATCAGAAGTAGCCCACAAGTGGGCAAGGTGGCTACATAACTCCTGCCGCTAGGGGGGTCCCCACCGCTTCAGAGCGGGGGGCAGAATCAGAGGTGGCCCACAAGTGGGCAAGGTGGCTACATAACCCCTGCCGCCTGGGGGGTCCCCAGCGCTTCAGAGAGGGGGGCAGAATCAGAAGTGGCCCACAAGTGGGCAAGGTGGCTACCCAGTAACCTAGTAAAAAAAAAGGGTTTTTTCACTAGGTTCTCAAACCTAGCAAAAGCAAAAACTTTTTTTTACTAGGTTTTGAAACCTAGTAAAAAAAAACTTTTTTTTACTAGGATCCCAATACCTAGTAAAAACTAGTGAACCTGGTAAACTGTTACCTAGCAAAAAAAATTTTACTAGGTTTCACTACAGACCCGGCTAGCGGTGGGGGAAAACAGACAAATTTTCGCACACCGCAGGCACACCGTGCACACAAGAAACGTTGCAGCCCCATAAACCCCTGCAGTCCAGGGGTCCCCAACGCTTTAGAGCGGGAAACACAGTCAGAAGCGGCCCACAGGTTGGCAGATTGGCTAGATAACCCGTGCCGTCTATGGAGTCCCCAACGCAGGGAACAAAATCAGAAGTGGCCCACAAATGGGCAGGTTGGTTACAAAATCCCTGCCGTCAAGGGGATCCCCAACGCATCAGAGCTGGAAAAAAAATTACAAGCCCACAAGTGGAAACATAGGCTACAAAACCCCTGCCGTCGGGGGTCACCAACGGTTTCGAGCAGGGAACAAAATCACAAACGCCCATAGGTGGGCGGATTGGCCACATAACTCCTGCCATCCAGGGGGTCCCACCGCTTGAGAGCGGGAAACATAATTGAAGCGGGGGACAAAATCAGAAGTGGCCTACAAGTGGGCGGATTGGCTACATAACCCTTGCTGTTCGCCGCGTCCCCGATGCTTCAAAGCGGGGGACAAAATCCGAAGTGGCCCCCAAATGGGCAGAGTGGCTAATAACCCCTGCCATCTAGGTCCCCAATGCTTTAGAGCAGGGAACAAAATCAGAAGTGGCGCACAAGTGGGCAGATTGGCTACATAACCACTGCCATTTGGGGGGGGTCGCCAACACTAGAAAGAGGGGGACAGAATCAGAAGTGGCCCAGAGGTGGGCGGATTGGCTACATCACCCCTGCCGTCTGGGTCCCAACTGCTTCACACCGCAGACAACATCAGAAGGGGAGGGGCCAATGTTGTTTTACCACAAGCTCACTTCCGAAACCAACTGTGTCCCTGCATGTACTACCCCAACCCGTACGCCAGCCACAGCCCAACGTTCTGCATCCCCCCATTTCTCCTGGGTTTCCCGCCGTTTTTCCGCGACACCCCCCAACCCCCCCTGTTTTCCCTGTTTGCCTCCTTTCCCCCCCAGTTTCCCTTGCTTTTGGCAACCAAACCTTGTTTGGCATTGGCAAACTTGGAGGCCCGTTCAAGAAGCAGAGATTGCGGCATGCTCAGCGTGCTTCATCCGGGGCTCTGGTTTGCTGCAGGGAGTCTGACGGGATGCAATTCCATCCACACAGCAGCCGGACCCCGCCGAAGTGCGGCTACTAACTTGTGAAACTTAATAAGGACAATCACTAAGCTGTACCACAAACCCTTGTTGACCACAGTGTATCTCGGCCCCACCCAGCATCCGGCCAACCATACTAACGCCTTGTGTTGCCAGAACAACACTAAAAGTGTTCACAAAGGGCAAAGTAGGACATGGTTCCAAAAGTTGCGGAAACAATACCTACTGTTGCAACTGCCACACCCTTGTCAGAGTGCAACACCTTGTCAGAGCTGATCATCTCTAGCAAACCACCAGGTACACACAGAAATATCAAGGTTTTGTCGCACAACATTTGGTACGCCAAGTGCAGGCGGTTGACCACCAACAAATGTCAGGTGACCGGCAAATGCCGTAGGCCATCATCAGCCACCAGCAGTCAACCGCCAACCTCACAACCACACGTCTAGCCTGCTCTTAGCCAAAAAAAAAAAACTTTTTTCTTGTGGCAACCCTTGCAGTACACACGAAGCTTTTGTAGTGCTTCCCAGTGGGTTGCATAGGAGAGAAGTTGGGTGAGCCCTGTACTGTACCTGAAAATTGCCGTTATGATGTGACAGTGGGCCCTTGTTCCGAAGATGCAGCACCAGACTGGACTGAGAAATAGCATTGCTTCGGATGTTTGTGTCCGAACCAGCTTTTTGCCAACGAAAATTGCTGCAGCCAAAGGGACACGCTGTGCATATTGAACGGGAAAGATTCAGAGGCAGATTGTTCTGAAACTTCTTTCTTGACTTCGCTCCTGTCGACTGTGCCATCCCTTGTACCAGGGCTTGAATAGTGGAGAACCAGTACAATTTCCAACTGCTGCCTCTACTGTTGTCTCATCATGCCTGCCCGCCCGCCTGTCTGCACGCGCCACATTGCGTGCTATTGCCAAGTGTAGTGGCAGAAAGGTACGGAAAGCACTTCGGGAAGGCACAGGAAAGAGGTCCTCGGCACCGCAGCATGCGGGCGTCTTATGAGCGCTGGGACAGAACGGCGTGCCGTGCGTCGGAGCGTGGGTCGGAAAGGGAATCGTTGGTTACAGATTGGGTAAGAGCATGCGCCAAAAAAAACGCAGTCCATCCGGCCACAGAGGGCCCGCACAGAGGGTTCTGGGGAGGACGAGGTGGCGCCAAGCACGCCAGGGGATATGGTTAGCGAAGGCCAAGGGAAGGAAGGCACACGCTGAGGAGCAGGCACTGCACCCCTGGGGCACGGCTGCCCCGGTGCAGGACGCCCCCGGCACAAGAACCCCTTCTTGTGGGCACCGCGCCCCATGCCATCCCTTGGCATCAGCGCTGCAGGTCACTGCACATGGGCCGCAGACTGAGGTAGTGCCGCTGCGTGGGTCTTCTCAGGGCTGTGCGGAAGCGCCCTTGTCAGACCATGAGAAGGTGTTGTGTCCGTCATTTTCGATGCTTTTGGCGTTGTTTCCGAAGGGGGGGATGGGGGGGGAGGGTAGCCGGGGTGCGTTGTGGGAGGCGGTTGGGGGGGGGGCTATCAGGTAGAGGGGGGGGGGCTATTAGGCAGAGGGGGTGGCAGGCTATCAGGCAGAGGGGGTGGGGGGGTATCAGGCAGAGGGGGTGGGGGGCTATCAGGCAGAGGGGGTGGGGGGGGGGCTATCAGGCAGAGGGGGTGGGGGGCTATCAGGCAGAGGGGGCGGAGGGGGGGCTATCAGGCAGAGGGGGTGGGGGGGGCTATCAAGCAGAGGGGGTGGGGGGGGCTATCAGGCAAAGGGGGTGGGGGGGGCTATCAGGCAGAGGGGGTGGGGGGGGCTATAAGGCAGAGGGGGTGGGGGTGGCTATCAGGCAGAGGGGGCGGGGGGGGCTATCAGCCAGAGGGGGTGGGGGGGGGCTATCAGGCAGAGGGGGTGGGGGGGGCTATCAGGCAGAGGGGGTGGGGGGGGCTATCAGGCAGAGGGAGGGGGTGGGGGGCTATCAGGCAGAGGGGGTGGGGGGGGCTATCAGGCAGAGGGGGTGGGGGGCTATCAGGCAGAGGGGGTGGGGGGCTATCAGGCAGAGGGGGTGGGCGGCTATCAGGCAGAGGGGGTGGGGGGCTATCAGGCAGAGGGGGGGGGGGGGCTATCAGGCAAAGGGGGTGGGGGGCTATCAGGCAGAGGGGGTGGGGGGCTATCAGGCAGAGGAAGGGGGGGGGGCTATCAGGCAGAGGGCGTGGGGGGCTATCGGGCAGAGGGGGCGGGGGGGGGCTATCAGGCAGAGGGGGTGGGGGGCTATCAGGCAGAGGGGGGGGGGGGCTATCAGGCAGAGGGGGCGGGGGGGGGCTATCAGGCAGAGGGGGTGGGGGGGGGGGCTATCAGGCAGAGGGGGTGGGGGTGACTATCAGGCAGAGGGGGCGGGGGTGGGGCTATCAGGCAGAGGGGGTGGGGGGGGCTATCAGGCAGAGGGGGTAGGGGGGGCTATCAGGCAGAGGGGGTGGGGGGGGGCTATCAGGTAGAGGGGGGGGGGGGCTATCAGGCAGAGGGGGTGGGGGGCTATCAGGCAGAGGGGGTGGGGGGCTATCAGGCAGAGGGGGTGGGGGGGTATCAGGCAGAGGGGCTGGGGGGCTATCAGGCAGAGGGGGTGGGGGGGGCTATGAGGCAGAGGGGGTGGGGGGCTATCAGGCAGAGCGGCTGGGGGGCTATCAGGCAGAGGGGGTGGGGGGCTATCAGGCAGAGGGGCCGGGGGGCTATCAGGCAGAGGAGGTGGGGGGCTATCAGGCAGAGGGGGTGGGGGGCTATCAGGCAGAGGGGGGGGGGGCTATCAGGTAGAGGGGTTTCAGGTTTCAGGTTTCAGGTCGACCCGCCCGAGGCACCAGCACAGCTGGAGGGGGACCCAGAAAACGAGGGGCTCCCAACCGCCATAGGGCGGCTTACTCGGTCCCGCCCAGTCGGGTCCAGGCGGGCGGCCCGTGGCAGCACCCCGCGCCACCGGGGGCTGACACTTGCAGGTTTCAGGGGGGGGGGGGGGTCCGCGTTCGGTGTGGGTGGGGCGGTGGGGGTGTACTTGCGCTGCGGCGGTGGCGTGCTTGGCGTGCCTGCCGGGTCGGGGTCGGTGAGGCGGCAGCGGGCAAGGCACGCCGGGGTCCATGAAGCGCCACCTCTTCACGCCTTGCCCCATCTCGTTTCACCAAAAGAAAAGGGGCCTAGTTGTGTCGCGTGATGGCGGGTTTGTGTCCTGGGGGTCATTTCGTGGCTGTGTGTCGGCCCCCAGGGCGGTTCCTGCTGCACACTTGCCGACGCGTGTCGGTCTGCCATCGCGTCGCGGGCCGGGCAAAGCAAGCGGGCAGGACGTGCAGGGGAGCGTCTGCGTTCAGTCTTCGGGCCATTCTTGCATGTCCAAAGGAGCGCCAATGGCGCGTCCTACAGTGAGTCCGTCAGGCAGGGTGAGGGGGCTTAGCGTTTCCAATAGGCGCGCCTGGATAGCCGGGAGATCACAGGCTCGCGCCAGAATCACCAGGCTGCTGTCCTCTGGGGCGATTGCCGCTGCCGATTTTCGAGGGTCGAGGATAAGGCGGCCGTGATGGGTTGCGGGGACCCGCCCGGGGAAGAGGGGAAGCCAGGGCACGCCCCTTTGGCGCCTTCGTCAGCCAGGCGGTCTGCCTCGGCGTTGAGCGAGGCGAGGAGGGTGTGCGAGCCGGAGTCGTGCTGGGCCGGTAGCCATACCTCCTGGACCCGAGCCTGCAACTGCACGAGGGCGGCACGAAAGGGGAGGAGGAGCAGGGTGCCGTTGCGTGGGGACTGCGTGAGGTTGGCGGACACGGCCGCCGTGGAGTCGGTTGCGAGGAGCGCGACGCCCTTCCACCCCCCCCAGGAGGTAGTAGAGCGCGATCTTGGCCAACCACTCCGCGTCAGTGGAGTGGCCGGAGCAGGACAGGACCCCGAACCATTGACGGTAGAATATGCCGGTGGAAGGATGCCATAGGACAACCCCGGCTCCAAGCTGGTGGCCAGATTGGCTGCCGTCGGTGGCTGCTATGACGTGGCGCATGGTGCGGAGGAGAGTGACGTCGCCCGAGGTGTGGAAGAGAACGTCTTGTAGTGCGGGCGAGGGGCAGGGGTGTAGCGCGACCCCCTGGGGTAGGAGAAGCTGGCGTAGGTGTGGTCCCTCGGGGAGCCAGCCAGCTCGAGGGGGAAGCGAGAGGTGAAGGTGGGACGCCGCTATCGCAAGGAGGTTGGTGCTCCAGGACGCTCGCAGGTAGGTGGTGAGCAGGTGCAGGTGGGCGCGAAGCGTCACGTCGGGGGAGCCGAAGCCCCCTGCGGCCAGGGGAAGGCGTAGGAGGGAGCGGTGGACCCACGGGGGAAGGCGAAATGCAGTGGAGTGAACGTCGTCCACGACCCGCTGGTGTGGGCGCAGGGAGTCTGGGGGGAACAGGACCCCGCTGGCTACGTAGTCAAGGACCGACAGCCCGAAAGAGTGCAAGGAACGGAGGCGCAGGACCGGGGACGTGGGGCCGCGGGCGGTGGACTTGTGTACTCCACGAAGCGCCGAGAGGGCCTTGTTGGCTGCCCGATGAAGAGGTAGTTCGGGGAGAAGAGGGATACCTACGAGCTCTGGTGGCGAGGTGCTGGTGTACATCTCGGAGTCGGGGACGGGGCTGCGCTCCAGGGTGATGCCGCTGTGCCCCAGACGGGCGAGGAAGTACTCGAGCTTGTCGGGGTGCACGATCCTGCCAGCCCTGCGGGAGGCGTCGCGGCTGGCGTCGGCCATGGCCACCACCTCCTGGAGCGAGCTGTGTTGTGCTGGTGGGCGACTGCCGCTGCCGATTTTCGAGGGTCGAGGATAAGGCAGCCGTGATGGGTTGCGAGGACCCGCCCGGGGAAGAGGGGAAGCCAGGGCACGGTGAAGGCGCGCGCCCCTTTGGCGCCTTCGTCAGCCAGGCGGTCTGCCTCGGCGTTGAGCGAGGCGAGGAGGGTGTGCGAGCCGGAGTCGTGCTGGGCCGGTAGCCATACCTCCTGGACCCGAGCCTGCAACTGCACGAGGGCGGCACGAAAGGGGAGGAGGAGCAGGGTGCCGTTGCGTGGGGACTGCGTGAGGTTGGCGGACACGGCCGCCGTGGAGTCGGTTGCGAGGAGCGCGACGCCCTTCCACCCCCCCCAGGAGGTAGTAGAGCGCGATCTTGGCCAACCACTCCGCGTCAGTGGAGTGGCCGGAGCAGGACAGGAGCCCGAACCATTGACGGTAGAATATGCCGGTGGAAGGATGCCATAGGACAACCCCGGCTCCAAGCTGGTGGCCAGATTGGCTGCCGTCGGTGGCTGCTATGACGTGGCGCATGGTGCGGAGGAGAGTGACGTCGCCCGAGGTGTGGAAGAGAACGTCTTGTAGTGCGGGCGAGGGGCAGGGGTGTAGCGCGACCCCCTGGGGTAGGAGAAGCTGGCGTAGGTGTGGTCCCTCGGGGAGCCAGCCAGCTCGAGGGGGAAGCGAGAGGTGAAGGTGGGACGCCGCTATCGCAAGGAGGTTGGTGCTCCAGGACGCTCGCAGGTAGGTGGTGAGCAGGTGCAGGTGGGCGCGAAGCGTCACGTCGGGGGAGCCGAAGCCCCCTGCGGCCAGGGGAAGGCGTAGGAGGGAGCGGTGGACCCACGGGGGAAGGCGAAATGCAGCGGAGTGAACGTCGTCCACGACCCGCTGGTGCGGGCGCAGGGAGTCTGGGGGGAACAGGACCCCGCTGGCTACGTAGTCAAGGACCGACAGCCCGAAAGAGTGCAAGGAACGGAGGCGCAGGACCGGGGACGTGGGGCCGCGGGCGGTGGACTTGTGTACTCCACGAAGCGCCGAGAGGGCCTTGTTGGCTGCCCGATGAAGAGGTAGTTCGGGGAGAAGAGGGATACCTACGAGCTCTGGTGGCGAGGTGCTGGTGTACATCTCGGAGTCGGGGACGGGGCTGCGCTCCAGGGTGATGCCGCTGTGCCCCAGACGGGCGAGGAAGTACTGGAGCTTGTCGGGGTGCACGATCCTGCCAGCCCTGCGGGAGGCGTCGCGGCTGGCGTCGGCCATGGCCACCACCTCCTGGAGCGAGGGGGCCAGAAAGCGTCTGTCGTCGCTGTACACCAGAGGGGTCGGAATGGCTATCAGGCAGAGGGGGTAGGGGGCTATCAGGCAGAGGGGGTGGGGGGCTATCAGGCAGGAGGGGCGGGGGGCTATCAGGCAGAGGGGGTGGAGGGGGGCTATCAGGCAGAGGGGGTGGGGGGCTATCAGGCAGAGGGGGCGGGGGGGCTGTCAGGCAGAGGGGTTGGGGGGCTATCAGGCAGAGGGGGTGGGGGGCTATCAGGCAGAGGGGGCGGGGGGGCTGTCAGGCAGAGGGGTTGGGGGGCTATCAGGCAGAGGGGGTGGGGGGCTATCAGGCAGAGGGGGTGGGGGGCTATCAGGCAGAGGGGGGCAGGGGGGCTATCAGGCAGAGGGCGTGGGGGGCTATCACGCAGCGGGGGCGGGGGCGGGCTATCAGGCAGAGGGGGTGGGGGGGGGGGCTATCAGGCAGAGGGGGTGGGGGGCTATCAGGCAGAGGGGGTGGGGGGGCTATCGGGCAGAGGGGGTGGGGGGGGGCTATCAGGCAGAGGGGGTAGGGGGGGCTATCAGGCATAGGGG
>OZ038397.1:31191691-31249191 GCA_964036045.1 Eutreptiella sp. 'Long Island Sound 2002'
AGCTGGCGGCGCCTACTGGCCGATCGCCATTCGCTGCCCTTCCCTTGGACCCTTTCCCTCCATAGGCGGTGGTGCCCATCAGCTTCTCACCACCCTTTGACCTTCCTCTTCCTCCTTGCCCTAACCTTCCCTCTCCCCTCCCCTTTCCCTTCCCTTGGCCTTTCCCTCTGTAGGCCACCGTGCCCATCGGCCTCACCACACTCCTTCCCTTCCCTTTCCCTTGGTCGGTTGTGCCAACGGAGCCCCCGGACTTACCCTGTTTCACTTCTCTGCGTCGAGTCCACGCAGAGGAAGGCAAATGCCTTCGCCGTTGGCCAGGTGCGTCCAAGCGGCCATCCCAAGCCGGCGGTGAGGTACCTCTCCCCAACGGCGGCTGGTGGGCCCTGGGATGGCCACTTGCGGGGTCGTTTCCCCGACGGGGGCACATAACAACCTTTCTCCTCCAAGTTCCCGCGCTCAGTCCATCCTTTGGCGAGCGCAACACAAACCCCCTACCCTCTCCTTCATGCCTTTGCTGCGCGGACGGGGGTTGTGGGGGATGCGTGGGTGCACGGGGGAGTAGGATGTAGCGGGTGACGTGGGGTGGGCCTCTTACCGTCGCTCGCCGCCCACTTCGTTGCGCGACTCCCCGGACCACCTCAACATAGGAGCGAGTTGTTGTTGGGTTGACGGTGGTGTCCCGTGTTGGGTGGAGGTGCGTAGGGCCCCTTGCTGGCCCCCTTCTCCCGGCTTGGTCCGGGCGCTTGACGACGTGGTGCGTCCCTTTTCTGGTTGAGTTGCTACGCGAGGGAAGGAGTCTCTCCCCTGCTCGCTTCTCAGTGCCAGCACGCTGGGACTTACTGCCGTGGTCACTCCCTTGAGAGCGCGGCCCCCGGTGGGCTTGCGTTGCCACATCGGGCATCTCGCTGAGGCCCCATTGGACCCCCCGAGAAGAACTCGGTGCACGTGTAGAGTTCATTGTTTTGTTGTGGTTGGTGTTGGTCACCACCCTGGCTAAAAAAGTGCGGGGGTTGCCTTCCCCCTGCCTGTTGTTTGGCCTTGCCCCCTACTCCGCCGGCGAGAAAGCTCGCTGCGCGTTGTGGTAGCCGGGGCCTTGCCCCCTACTCCGCCGGCGAGAAAGCTCGCTGCGCGTTGTGGTAGCCGGGGCGCATCCAATGGAGACTGCGGCGCCGTCTCCATTGGGCATGGGTCCAGAGGCCCGTCCACGGCCGTACCTCAGACCACATCGTTGTGCCTTGTTGCTGTATCACTGGGGGCCGCGGCTCCCCAGTGTGAGTCTCGGTGGCTGGAGGATCTTCTCCTCCCCAGCAGAGCCATGTTGATGGTGTGAGACTCTCCTTTCCATCAGGCTTTTTGCTTTCATTGTTCTTCTTTCTCCTCCCGGCGCCGGGTTGCCCGTCCCTTGGGTTCCTGGGTCGCTTGGCGCCCGGTCTCAGTCCCTCTTGCTTCAAGGCCTAGGCCATGCCATGGTGCGTTCCGGGTCGCGCCTTTGTGCTCGGCACTGCGCTGATCAATTTGCACCCCGTCACCTTGACGCCGTCGGAACTGTGGGACCGTGCGCTTCCACGACCTCTTGTCACCCGCGGGTGGGGCTTGTCGGCTTCTCACTTGGCTTCCATCTTCTACTCCTTGTACAGCCGGATGCCTACTTGCTCGGCAATCACGTTTGCCCTATGCAAGTTTTGCATCAACCTGGTTGTGTCCTCCACTGTGAAGTTGATGCCCTCCCCGATGATGAACACCTCCGGCTCCCAACGTCTCACCTCCGGCACCCATACCGTTGAGGCTAGCACTCGCACTTTGTACACCTGGTCTGGTGCCAATAAGTACATGTTGCTTCCTGCCTCGGGGTAGTCGGAGAACCACCCTCTCCTCCTTTTCTCAGCGAGGATCCGGTCCGCTTGGATGGCACGGACGTGGTGCGTGTGCCACCGGAACTTCTCATGGAACAAGAGGCGGCGGGTCCGTTGCGGTCCCGACCCCGGTGGCGGTGCGCCCTTCGGTGTACCCTCACCGTGGCTAGCCCCCATTCCACTCGCATGTTCGGAACGACCGGGCCTTTTGCTTCCCCACAAGAAAGACCAAAAACCCTCTCCATCCCCCTCCGTTTCTGGGTTTTTGGCACTTGGTGGCGCTTCCTCCGGGGCTGTTTGCCCCGCCGAACTTGTGCTGTTGCAGAAATTGGATCGAAAGTATGTGGGGTTGAACTGGTAGTTGGGTGGTTCCTCCGCCGGCCTTGGCGGTGTCACCCCGGGCGCACTTTTCCATCCCTCGTAGCCGGAGGTCAACCTTTTGAACAGGTGGGTGGCTTTGGCAATGTTGTTCATGTTCTTGTCCGGATGTAACCGTAACACCCACTTTTTGTATGCGGCCTTCACTTCATCCATGGTGGGTGCACTACCCACTCCAATCTGTTCAAGAAAGCTCCATCCTTCAAAACCCGGGGGCAGCACCTCAACGGGCTCAACTACCTCCGGGACCACCTTCTTCTTGTCCACTTTTACTCGGCGCATCCCTCCCACTAACAACACTTGCACTTTGTCCTTGTAGATCTCCTCCAACACCCCCTTGTGGCCCTCCAACTCCGGTTGTCTCATCCCTACTAGCCTCACCCCATTCCATAGTTCAAATGTTTCTTCCTGCCCTCCCATCTCTCCTTCTTCACTCCTTTCCTCCTTTCTTCCGTGCGGTTCATTGTCTCCCGCCACCCCGCGTCCTTTTGTTTCTTCCCCGTGCTGTTGTTGTTGGGCAGCTTTTGAGTCCTCGGCGCCTCCCATGTGCTCCACCTCTTGCACCCTGACCCTATCCAATGACACCAAAACCCTTCTGCCACAGTCCATTCGGAGTCTTACTTTTCCTTGTTCCTCGATGATGCTTTCAACCTCACCTGTCTTCCCCTCCAATTCCATCTTTTTCTTCATGCCTGTTAGTGCTACTCTTCCCCCGAGAACAATGCGATGGCCATCCACTCCAACCACTTCCGGTCTCTCGGAGTCACTTTGCTGTGGTTCGGCCCGTGCTTGTGGCTTGGGGGGTTGTTCCTCCAGCGCCACCCCTGCATTCCTCGCTTTGCTGCGTTGTTCTCTCCTTCTCTGCTTGTGCCTCTCTCTTTCCTCCCGCAACCATTTGGCTGGCCTTGCCTTTCTGCACCTACACTGGAACACCCTGTTGCTGCGAAACACCTTCTTCGCCTGGGAGACAGTGACCCCCGCACACTTCAAGTGCATCCAGTGCCCCTGGCTGCACCTCACTGCTCCCTCCTTGGCCCTCAACGGTCTGCAGCATAGCCCACATGCGTGCTTGGGACCACGCTTTTGCGACCAAGCTTCGGGTCCAACCGTGCTCGCTGTCCCGTTGCTGCTCGTGCTGCTATCACTCTCCTCATTGTTGTCGGGCTTGGTGTTCTCCTTTTCCTTAGGTGTGCTTCCTGCTCCCAACCATTTGGTCCACCACCTGTTGTTTCCCATGTCCATACAACCACCATCCTCGGCCTCCACGAGGACCACCGGCACTTCCTCCTGCTCCCTCCCAACCGGGTGAGGGTCATCATCATCCCAAACTCCAGCAAGATGTTCATGATATAGGTGATCCACTCCCGGTTTCTTTCGGCGGATTGCGGCACATCTGTTTGCCACCTCCATGCCCAAGACAGACATTGTGTAGGCCTTTAGACCCCCCTTCAGTGGGGCACACGCCACTTCATCCGCTGGAGAGGTCCAACTTTGCACCACTCCAACTGCTGGGCCTCCTTCCGGTATAATTGACCATAGCGTTTGGCCAATTGTGTTGAGGGTGCACACGTCCAAGGCTGATAGCACCGGCACATGTCCTGGATGCGTGTGTATCCAACCAACCAATTTTCCTCTCAAGGATGCGCCCCAACTGACCGCCTCTGTGAGCGCCTCATCTCCCACTGCACAGTGGTGGCTTGTCTGTACGTCGTGTCTTGGTATGTGTAGACCCCCTACTTTGACCCCATTTTCGGTCCTTGTCCCCCACAACAATCCCATGGTCTCTTTCCCTTGGCTTGCCGCTTCCCGGACTGCTTGGTTCCATGTCTCCAATATGTCTTTGGGGAGCTCCACTTGCCATTCACCCTTTCTTGGTTGTGGCTTTGTTCTTCTTGATTTCCCCTCCTCCGAGGTCACCTTCTCTTCTGTCGGCCCCCTCTCTTCGGCTTCCTTCAACCCGTGGTTTCCCACTCCTGTTGGGTGTTGTACCTTGCTGCGGTCCTTGTTCTTTGTCGCTTTTGGACCTGGTTGTTCGTCCAACACCCCCTTCTCCACCCCATCCACTGCCACTTCTCGAGATGGTTCTGGCTCTTCCTGGCCAGGGGCATTTCTTCTCACCTCCTGCCTTGGTTGTTTCTTTGTCTCTTCTTCTTCCACCACGTCTAACTCTGGGTTCTCCTGGCTTTGGCCTCCCGCTTCCTCTTTCCTCAGCCCTTGCAACCATCTCAAGATTGATATGTCACTGTTGGTGTCACTATCTTCTCCATGTCCTCCGCTTTCTTCACCTTGCTGCTCATCCTCTTGCCGCTGCGGTGGATATTGTTCCTTGTGGCTTTGGATTTCGCTCTTCTCCTTTTGCTTGTGGTCTTCTTCCTTCTCCTCCTTCTCCCCCACCTCTAGCCCCACTTGTGGTGATGGACGAGGCCCTCCATGGTCTTCGGTGTGGCTCTTCCTCTCTTGCCTTTGTTGC
The DNA here is from genome assembly GCA_964036045.1 of Eutreptiella sp. 'Long Island Sound 2002'. NCBI lineage: Eukaryota > Euglenozoa > Euglenophyceae > Eutreptiales > Eutreptiaceae > Eutreptiella > Eutreptiella sp. 'Long Island Sound 2002'. Next base: position 31,196,393 of record OZ038397.1, read on the forward strand.
TCCACGGTCGCCTCATCGTCCACCACCTCCGGCCGCAAGTCCTTGTGTCCCTCCATTTGCCCTCCTTCGCCCCTTGTCTTCAAGCCTTGCAGCCATGTCAAGATTGATACGTCACTGTCGGTGTCACCGTCTTCCACTTCTTTTGTTCCTTTGTCGTCTTGGCTCTCCCTCTCCTGCTGCTTCGCTTGTTCTTCCTTTTGTTGTCTCTCAACATCATTTGTCAGGCTTTTGTTGGTGCTTGCAGCCTCCGTGGTCTCGGCGCACCCAACTTTGCGGTTGTCGCTTTGCGTTGGCGCCACCAACGGTGGTTCCCTCAAGTCCACAACCACCACCGTCTCCCGCCACACACCACAGTTCTTCATCTCCTCTTCCTCTCCGACGATCTCAGTTGTTCTCACCCCTTGTGGGTGCGGATTTTTGGCTTCCCTCCTTTGGGGTTCCAGCCCGCCTTCCGGCGGTGTCCACACTTTCTGTGGTGGTGGTACGTGCTCAAACGGGCAGCACTTTCTCCGACACCTCCACCCGTACCAACATCTCTTCTTTCTCCTCTCTTCTTTTGAGATCTCCTTCCTTACCCACGTTGCATCCGTACAAACCACACGTGCATCTCCCCCATGGTGATGTCTTGTCCACCCCACCACACTCGCAAGAACTTGCCCCGTTGTTTCTTTTGCTCGTGTGTCCCATAGCCTCGCTGTGTGGCCGTTTTGGTGATGGTTTGGATCGCCTCCTTGAATAATCGCAAAACTGAGCACAACCTCAATGCTCTGATGTATTGCCCTGTCAATACTCCCAACCTTTGGGCGTCCAAGATCATGCTATCCCTCCTTGGATATCGCCTTATTTTTATGGGATAGTCCTTCTCTCTCCAATGCACTCCGGTTTCAAACTTGATGCGCCCTTTCTCATCCTCTCTCCACCACAAGTCAGCCCCCAAGAAGACAAGGTGGCCTCCATCAGCGGCTCTTCGGACCGTCCTTTTGAGTTTGTATGCTTCCTCCCCAGGTACGACGCCGGTCAAGGAAAACATGTCATCCACAAAGCGATAGTTGTGTTCCACTTGCTCCGGCCTCCTTCCTTCTTCTTCCGCGAACCTCTTCTCCGTCCCATAACACGCCAAGTTCGCCAAGAAGACGGCACATTTCAGTCCCATTCCGAAACCTTTCTTTTGCTTGTACACCACACCCCCTTGCTTGACATATCCGTTGTTTAGTACCCACTGCACCATCTCCTTCACTTCTCTCTTGCTCCAGCTGTCAGCTTGGGGTTCCTCCCCCTTTCGTCCAAGCCACCAACCATCTTTTCCGACCCGTAGCTCTTCCTCCTCTTCCCCATCCTTGTCCTCCTTTGCAGTTTGTTCTTCCCAGTCCCAAGCCTCCTCGATTGCCTCCAACACGTTTGTGGAGACGTAGTCTTGATCCATGCTTGGGTACATCGCCACGAAATCTCCCACTTCCGCCGAAGCTTTACATTGCGCTATCAATTCCTCCTCAAATCGGACCGGCTGCATGAACTCCTCCACACTATCTATCCACCACACCCTCTTCGGGTTCCCTTTCTTCCTCCATTCCACATCCTTGCGTTTCAAGCTTCTGCATACTTGCGTTAATGCTTGCACCAAGACCTCTCCGACTCCTGCTATGCTTGCTTCCGGCTTGTCTTTCTCTTCTTCGGTTTGTTTCCTTGCTCCACTAATCCATCGTATGTTTTCTTTCTGGGCCTTCCATATTCCATATATGTACGGCAACCTTCTGTTGACTGCGAGGAGCCTCTCCGCGTGGTAGTCTTCGTGGCGTTGTAGGATGGCCTCCTCACTTTCCGGCGCGACCTCAAACCCATCACTTTGGAGGTATATGTCCCTCCGGTGCTTGTATAGTCGCTTACATACGCCAACCCAGTTGTGCGGACCCCTATCCTCCTTCAAGAATGCAAAATCTTTCTTCATGTCCTTCACTTTTTGCATCCCTTCCGTCCCTTGTGGCAACGTGTGCACCTCCTTGTCCACTTGCCACATCACTTTTTTCTTGATCAAGTCTTTCCAGCCTTCGTAGTCCTCTCTTTGCCCTGCTCCACTTCGGACTTTGTACTCGATGTACTCCGTTAACCCCTCTTCCAAGTTGTGGAGCACCTTCCATTCTGGCTCTTGCTGCTTGAATTTGTATCCTTTTTTCTCCACGTCTTCCATTATTGGACTATTGAAGCCCGCCATCTCTGTCACGACCACATGGCCCCTCCATACTTCCTCCTTCCTTGGATACGGCACATGCTTGAAACAGTTGCACGATGTCACCCATGGTTGTTCTTCTGTCTTGAGATGCCCAAATTGCTCATCCCATTTCACAAAGACCCTTTTTTCCTCCTCTGTCAATCCTTCTTCCTTGTCGATGTCCGTGTAGTTCAACAACCACGTGGAAATTGGCGGGACATTCTTCTCACACACCCACATGGTTTCTGCGACCTCAGGCTCCGGGTGCCTATGGACTACTTCAGGGTCTCTGAGGACATCCCTGATTCTCACTTTACCCCAAGCCTTGTGCGTGATCAAGAGCTTGATGTAGTCACCCATGGGCTTTCTCTTTTCCTCCTTTTGGGTGTTTATCTTGGTCCTCAATGCTCTCTCGAGTTGTTGTACGTCTTGTCCCGTGACTCCATCTCCATATATCACTTGCAAGAACTTCTTTGCTTCCTGCACCAACATCTTTTTGACCACCTCCGCCACTGTGGTCTCCCTGTTGTGAATCTTTTCCAACGTTCTCTTGAGGCTTTTCCTCGTCTCCCCCCACCTTTCTTCCAAACCTTCCCTGTGCGCCCTCTGGAATGTGTACCTTCTGTGTGCCCAATCCCTTCTGGCCCCTTCCCTGTGCTCCCCTCCTGTCGTTCCCTCATTGAACCCTTTTGGCCACCAACTTTCCAAGTGTGTGGCCCAAAACCCCTCCCTCATGCTTGACCTCCTCCAAAACGCCATGTGCCCTCTTCGTTGTCCGGGAAACCTCTCCACGGGCCATACTATCCAATCCGCCATTGATTCACTTGTTCTCATCACCCTACTTACCAAGTCTTCATCCCCCCAACGGTTGCTCCATCTCTTCTTTAACCGTGCTTGGTGTCCATTGTACGCTACTCCCGCGTACGCTTTGCCTGTCGGCTTGTGGTACATCATGTATGCTTCCGCCACTCCTTCCTCTTTCCATCTTGGGATCCGATGTTCTTGTCCACTTGTCTTCCATTTCCATTGTTCTTCCTTTATTAGTTGCCACAATCGACGCAACTTTTGTGTTTTGGGACCTTCTTGCCATACTCTGCGGCAATCCTCGAAATGCTGCTGCCATGTCCATCTCACCTCTCCTTCCACTGTTGTTCGTTGTAGTGGTACCTTCTCTTTGTACCATGGATAGTGCATCCTCCTTTCCATTCCCCTACTTCTCCTTTCCTCGGTGCGTTCCATTCCTTGGTGATGCTGATGCTGGATCCTCAGACGGATTCCTCTTCCACTCCTTGCTTCTGTGTGTTCCACGTGTTGTCTCCCCTTCCCTTTGCCTTTTCCTCCCTTCCCTTTGCCTTTTCCTCCCTTCCCCTTCCCTATCCCTTTTCTCCTTTCCAATTCCGGTGTTTGGCTCTGCAAGCGAACTCCTCCGCCCTCCTCATCATTCACCCAACCTGGGTCAACCGTTCCTCCCCTTCCGAGGGTTCCCTTGCCTTTTCCTTTTTGGGCCGTCCTCCTATATAGAGCACCCCAATAGTTGGTCACCTTCAATCCTTCTTCTGGCAGCCATGTTCCCTTTCCACCCTTGCTCCATCTCGTGCCCTGTCCTTTTCCACACCTCACTTCTCTCCACTGCTCCGACGCTTCCGCTCCATGGCTTTGTGACCAACGGGGTTGTTGTCATGCCTCTTGTTCTGCACGTAGAGCGCCTTTCGCGCCATACAGCCCCCGTGTGGGGGCACTCCACGTCAGGCGTGGTATGTGGGGGTTTTGGCATGACGCCATGGTGTGATGATCTCGTCTGCAGCTGGCGGCGCCTACTGGCCGATCGCCATTCGCTGCCCTTCCCTTGGACCCTTTCCCTCCATAGGCGGTGGTGCCCATCAGCTTCTCACCACCCTTTGACCTTCCTCTTCCTCCTTGCCCTAACCTTCCCTCTCCCCTCCCCTTTCCCTTCCCTTGGCCTTTCCCTCTGTAGGCCACCGTGCCCATCGGCCTCACCACACTCCTTCCCTTCCCTTTCCCTTGGTCGGTTGTGCCAACGGAGCCCCCGGACTTACCCTGTTTCACTTCTCTGCGTCGAGTCCACGCAGAGGAAGGCAAATGCCTTCGCCGTTGGCCAGGTGCGTCCAAGCGGCCATCCCAAGCCGGCGGTGAGGTACCTCTCCCCAACGGCGGCTGGTGGGCCCTGGGATGGCCACTTGCGGGGTCGTTTCCCCGACGGGGGCACATAACAACCTTTCTCCTCCAAGTTCCCGCGCTCAGTCCATCCTTTGGCGAGCGCAACACAAACCCCCTACCCTCTCCTTCATGCCTTTGCTGCGCGGACGGGGGTTGTGGGGGATGCGTGGGTGCACGGGGGAGTAGGATGTAGCGGGTGACGTGGGGTGGGCCTCTTACCGTCGCTCGCCGCCCACTTCGTTGCGCGACTCCCCGGACCACCTCAACATAGGAGCGAGTTGTTGTTGGGTTGACGGTGGTGTCCCGTGTTGGGTGGAGGTGCGTAGGGCCCCTTGCTGGCCCCCTTCTCCCGGCTTGGTCCGGGCGCTTGACGACGTGGTGCGTCCCTTTTCTGGTTGAGTTGCTACGCGAGGGAAGGAGTCTCTCCCCTGCTCGCTTCTCAGTGCCAGCACGCTGGGACTTACTGCCGTGGTCACTCCCTGGAGAGCGCGGCCCCCGGTGGGCTTGCGTTGCCACATCGGGCATCTCGCTGAGGCCCCATTGGACCCCCCGAGAAGAACTCGGTGCACGTGTAGAGTTCATTGTTTTGTTGTGGTTGGTGTTGGTCACCACCCTGGTCGGGGAAACGACCCCGCAAGTGGCCATCCCAGGGCCCACCAGCCGCCGTTGGGGAGAGGTACCTCACCGCCGGCTTGGGATGGCCGCTTGGACGCACCTGGCCAACGGCGAAGGCATTTGCCTTCCTTTGCGTGGACTCGACGCAGAGAAGTGAAACAGGGCAAGTCCGGGGGCTCCGTTGGCACAACCGATCAAGGGAAAGGGAAGGGAAGGAGTGTGGTGAGGCCGATGGGCACGGTGGCCTACGGAGGGAAAGGCCAAGGGAAGGGAAAGGGGAGGGGAGAGGGAAGGTTAGGGCAAGGAGGAAGAGGAAGGTCAAAGGGTGGTGAGAAGCTGATGGGCACCACCGCCTATGGAGGGAAAGGGGTGAGGGGGGGGGGGGGGGGGTGGTTAGGGTTAGGGTTAAGGTCACCGAGCTGGTGGAACCAGTCTTGGTTTTATAACCCTTTTTAGTGTCTAGGGTGGACCTACCAGGTTTAGCAGCAGCAGCAGCAAGCAGCAGCAGCAAGCAGCAAGCAAGCAGCAGCACGCGCGAAATGGGGAAAAATCAGATTTCCGTCGTGGTGCTTCAGATTCGGGTGAAATTTTGGTGGATGATACCTATGGGTGTGAAGTACAATCACACAAAGTTTGAGCAAGAAACTCAACGGTGGCGGCCGGGAACGGGATTCGCAAGTGGCGGACCTCAGTTTCAGAAACTGCAGTTTAGGGCCAAAAACAGCCATTTTAGGGCCAAAAATGCCCTGGAACACATTCAAAACGGCCAAACGAAGGGAAACGGTGGGTACACTCCACGTGCCGCTTGACTTCCCCGTGTCAACGAGCTCTTTGCGGCCCTCTAACTCCATGATATGCCGCGGAAGCGGCCCAAAAAGGCCCCCAGAAGCTCCAACTGCCGACAGCCACAAACCAAGAATAGGCCATATCTTTGGCTACATGGCTCAAAATGCGATTCCGAGGGCACCTACTCCACCCGCAACCCCCCTCGTTTTGTGGTTTCCACCCCTCGGAATTGCCCAAACGGACGCCTAGACCCCAATAACTAGGCCCACTAGGCTGTGGCAAGCTGCAAGCTCAAGCCCAAACAGGTGGGTGCCCAAATGGGTCAATAGGGTCCAATAGGGGCAGAAAAATGACTTTTCTCAAAAATGATCCTAGACCATGTGTGATGCTAAAACAAGTGTTTTTGGACTGTTTTGAGCTTGGGGTGGCCCATTTGGGTCCTCCAAAAATCCCAAAATGCCTTGAAAATGGGCTGTTTTGGGACCAAAAATGGGTCAAAAATGGGTCAAAAACACATTTTTCCAAAACTCATCCTAGACCATTTGGGGTGCACAAACGGGTGAAATGAGCCCATTTTGAGCCCATTTTGGGGCATTTTGGCCCCTGAGAAGTCCAAAAAGCCTTGAAAGTGGGCCTCGTGGTGATGGGGTTCAGGTAGATTTCACTTTGTCAAGAGCCATCAATGTGTAACTCATTCTTGATGTCCCTCACCATTCATATCTAATGTTCCCTCCCCCACCAGCTCGGTCCCAATATTCAGTCTTGATTAGGGTTAGGGTTAGCCCTAGGGTTAGGGTTAGGGTCACCGAGCTGGTGGAACCAGTCTTGGTTTTATAACCCTTTTTAGGGTCTAGGGTGGACCTACCAGGTTTAGCAGCAGCAGCAACAAGCAGCAAGCAGCAACAAGCAGCAAGCAGCACGCGCGAAATGGGGAAAAATCAGACATCCGTCGTGGTGCTTCACATTCGGCTGAAATTTTGGTGGATGATACCTATGGGTGTGAGGGACAACCACACAAAATTTGAGCCAGAAACTCAACGGTGGCGGCCGGGAATGGGTGTCGCAAGTGGCAGACCTCAGTTTCAAAAACTGCAATTTAGGGCCAAAAACAGCCATTTTTGGGCCAAAAGAGCCCTAGAACCCATTCAAAACGGCCAAGGAAAGGGAAAGGGTGGGTGCACTCCATGTGCGGCTTGACTTTCTTGTGTCAACGAGCCATTTGCGGCCCTCTGACTCCACCATATGTCCCGGAAACGGCCCAAAAAGGCCCCCACAAGCCCCAAATTTTGTGCAGATTGGCTGGCGACAGCCACAAACCAAGAATAGGCCATATCTTTGGCTACATGGCTCAAAACGCGATTCCGAGGGCACCTAATCCACCCGCAACCCCCCTCGTTTTGTGGTTTCCACCCCTCAAAATTGCCCAAATGGACGCCTAGACCCCCGTACCCAAGCCCAGTAGGCTGCGGCGAGCTGCAAGCTCAAGCCCAAACAGGTGGGTGCCCAAATGGGTCAATAGGGTCCAATAGGGGCAGAAAAATGACTTTTCTCAAAAATGATCCTAGACCATGTGTGATGCTAAAACAAGTGTTTTTGGACTGTTTTGAGCTTGGGGTGGCCCATTTTGGTCCTCCGAAAATCCCAAAATGCTTTGATGATGCGCTGTTTTGGGACCAAAAATGGGTCAAAAATGGGTCAAAAACGCATTTTTCCAAAACTCTTCCTAGACCATTTGGGGTGCACAAACGGGTGAAATGAGCCTATTTTGAGCCTATTTTGAGCCCATTTTGGGGGATTTTGGCCCCTCACAAGTCCACAAAAGCCTTGAAAGTGGGCCTTGTGGTGAAGGGGATCACTTGCAAACTGATCCCACCCTGTCAACGGCCTTCAATGTGTAACTCATTGGTGTCCCTCACCATTCATATCTAATGTTCCCTCCCCCACCAGCTCGGTCCCAATATTCAGTCTTGATTAGGGTTAGGGCTAGGGTTGTGGTTGCTGTTAGGGCCTGCAGCCCTCCTGTAGCCCTCCTTCCTTATTGTTTTAACACAAATATGATTTCTCTACAAAATTTTGAGTATTTTGAGTATAAACACATAGTATGAAGGGCGGGGGGGAGGGGGTTTTGGCACAAGGCCTTGGGGGTTGGCTCTGTTAGCCTGTGGCGGCGCCTATTGGCCTCTCGCCTTTGAACCTTCTGCCATGACAGGCAGGCATCCGCACTACTGCGGGCATCTGCACTGCCGCGGGCATCCCCCTGCCCCTCGGGGGTTTTGGCATGACGCCATGGTGTGATGATCTCGTCTGCAGCTGGCGGCGCCTACTGGCCGATCGCCATTCGCTGCCCTTCCCTTGGACCCTTTCCCTCCATAGGCGGTGGTGCCCATCAGCTTCTCACCACCCTTTGACCTTCCTCTTCCTCCTTGCCCTAACCTTCCCTCTCCCCTCCCCTTTCCCTTCCCTTGGCCTTTCCCTCCGTAGGCCACCGTGCCCATCGGCCTCACCACACTCCTTCCCTTCCCTTTCCCTTGGTCGGTTGTGCCAACGGAGCCCCCGGACTTACCCTGTTTCACTTCTCTGCGTCGAGTCCACGCAGAGGAAGGCAAACGCCTTCGCCTGCCCCTCGGGGGGGGGGGGGGGGGGAATCCAGAATGCAACTTCTGCCCATGGCGTCCTCCCCTGACGGCCTGATCAGTGCCCCGGTATGCAGTCATCATGAAGACCCCAGGCTGGGAGGTGCGCGGGGGGGGGGGGGGGGATGGGCTGGCACAAGGCCTTGGTGGTTGGCTCTGTTCGCCTGCGGTGACCCCGAAAGGGGGGAAGGGAGGGTGTCGTCCACGGGTCGCATCTGCGTTGTTTGGGGGCATGGTCTGTCGTCCAGAGCACTGTTCTGTCCACGCACCGGGGGTTCAACTTTTTGGTACTGGGGGCGGATGTCGGCCCAGAGGGGGGCTGTCTGATCCCGAAGGGCATGCACCTGGCCTCTAATGCGATTTGAAGTCGGCATGCGCATGCCGCTCCAGGCCACGTCCCGGGCGTGCGGGATGCATCAATCCTCCGGGGGTGGGGAGTTCGTTGTACCCGTTTGGGTCACACTGTATCGGATTCTTGGAACAGGGGCCGGAAAGGGGCAGACCCAGGGCCTGGGGTTGCTGTCACCCTCGAAGGGCGGGGGTTTCAAGATGCCCGTCTTGCTGCAACATATCTTCACTTCAGACGGAAGTGAAAACGGATTGCACCGTGCGTTTTGATGTGGAACGTTCCGATGCACAAGGGCCAGCCCTCAACACAACCCTGTGTGCGGGAGCATCAGCCCCCGCACGCCCGCACGCATACCTCGGGCGGGGCCAACAGAGCCAGGCCATACACATACATCGTCTGCTCTCCCAATCTGATGGAGGACAAGCGGGAAGGAGGTCCGCGCGGGCCGGCCCAATGATGGACCTGCACGAGGCCGCCGGGCGGTCCCTGGCAGCCCAACCGACACCCATCGGCGTTACACAGAGTACGGCAGTGATCTGATGCGGCGGACTCGGGGTGTGTCCTAATTATTGACAAGGATCGCCTCAGGTCTTCAACTTGAAATCCGCTGCACACGGGGACGGCAACGCCCATCTGCTGGACAGCGCCCGCAGTCAGAACATGGGTGGGCGGGCTCTCAAATGGGGGGGGGGGGGGTGGCGATACAGCCCTCAAGCTCGACCCCCCCCCCAAGGCCCCCCAAACTCCTACCGAGACTGACCCCCTGGGGCCCCGGAGGTGACCCAGACCCGAAATTCGGCAAAGAATGAAAATGGGGTTTTTGGAGTCAGCGCGTTGAGGGGGTTGAGAAAAGACAAACCATTTAGACCATTTGTAATGCTCCAAAAATTTCTCGGCACCTTCGGCGCCAGCGTTCATAATAACTTTTCCTTTTCCCAAACCCCCTCCCCTGTCCCCCCCCCCCCCCGCGCCCCCCATCAAACCCCATGACATCTGCAATGATGGCTGAGGGCGGGGGTGGGGGTCACCCTCTGTGCTCTCGTGGCACATGGGCAGATCCTGCCCTCTTTGCTCTCCAAGGGTGCCCGCAGCGCCGCAGGCTCTCCTGTGAGCACCCCCAGTGCCGCACGCCTCTTCAGGGGGGGGCATCACGGTGTGTGTGTGTGTGTGTGTGTGTGTGCCCCTACGCCCACCGCAGATCACACGTGTCCTGTTGCTGGTGGCCCGCGGTCCCCAAGTGTGGCCTCCACGGCGTCCCCCTGGCGCCGCCACCCCCCGACAAGAGACACGTAGCCGGGGGGGGGGGGGGGGGGGGGGCAATTAGATTGAATGAGATTGATTGAAAAAACAGACAGACAGTGCCGCAACAAATGCAAACCAGAGGGAATGCACTCCACAGTCCGGCATAAGTGCATCTTTATTCTCTATGCCAAACCTGGTTAAACCTCAAGACACACACTGTGTCTGAAACAGGAAGACAAAAAGGGGGGGGGGATTTCAGAGGGTTTTTTTTGGGATGGCCAAAATTAGGAGGGGAAAAATTCGGTATTGCTCGTGAGAAATGAAGGAAAATTTTGGTATGAGGCCCCTTGCTACTGCTTCCTGGTGGATGTTTGTGGTGGGCTCTGGATGGTTGCTGTTGTTTGGTGGTGGGCACAGTACGGCACAGAACATCCTTAAAACGGAAGGAAAATTTTGGCACGAGGGAGGCCTTTGAAAGTTGTTCACATCAATTTTATCGCTTCCCAATCCCCCCCCCCCGGTACGCAAGTGTGAGCATCACCGCCCGATGGAGGGCCTGGAAGTGCGTGGGGCGGGTGCCATCAACCCTCGACAAATGTCCGTTGGGTGGTCAGTGTGTGTGCGGGGGGGGGGGGGGGGTCCAGATGTTGTGTATGTCCTGCGCATTGGTCGAGGTCACCTCCGGGGAGGGCGTGTGGCCGCCGGGGGGGGGGGGGGTACACGGTGTGTCCCCCCCCGCACCCCCACTGCCGCCCGCCGCCTCCGTGGAGGCCACTCCCCCGGACCTGGCAGCACTGGACAGGCTTCACATTCAGTCATTCCCGGACCACGGGAGGGGCCATGACGGGGGGCCAAGGGGGGCTGGCGGCGTAAAGGCGGAGGGAATGGGCCGGTGGGTACTTCCGGGCGTCCGCATGCGTGCGCCTTTTGAGGGGGGGGGGGGGGTGGTGGCATGCGGCCTTTGGTGTGTTGTTCTCGTCTGCAGCTGCCGGCGCCTACTGGCCGATCGCCATTCGCTGCCCTTCCCCCGGACCCTTTCCCTCCATAGGCGGTGGTGCCCATCGGCTTCTCACCGCCCTTTGACCTTCCTCTTCCTCCTTGCCCTAACCTTGCCTATCCCCTTCCCTTTCCCTTCCCTTGGCCTTTCCCTCCGTAGGCCGCAGTGCCCATCGGCCTCACACCATTCCTTCCCTTCCCATTCCCTTGGTCGGTTGTGCCAACGGAGCCCCCGGACTTGCCCTGTTTCACTTCTCTGGGGGGGGGGGGATCCTCCACTCGGGGATGGGGGGGGGGGTGCCCACCTGGAAAGGGGGGGCGGGGGGGCATGAAGGCAGTAATGGAACTGGGGGCAGGGGGGAGGCAGCCACTGATACAGCGCGTGCACAGCAGCCGCAGCAAAGGTACCGGTGGCTGTAGGCGAGGCCCTTGTCAAAGATATGGGTAGACCAGTGCAGCCAACTGGGGCTACTGAAGAACGTCCACTTGAATACGCCCCAGGCCCCGTTGTAGGCCATGACCTGAACGCGCATGAACGTGCGGGAGCGCGCGCGCGTGCGCATGCCCGGCACGCGCTTGGCAAGGGGGGGGGGGAGGGGGGGGGGCACGCCCCTTATGGGGAAACAGTGTGGTCCGCCCCCCCCCCTGCCCCCCCCGCTTCGGTCCGTTCCCAATGGCGGTCGAGGGCCTCTGCGGCACTCCAGGCCCCCCCTTCCCCCTTCCCATGTCTGACCCAACTCCCCTCACGACCGTACTACTTTGGGGCCTGCCTCAGGCTCATATGAGGAGCGGGAGAAGGAGGGCGGCTACCCCTCGGTCCAGCCCTGCCCCTGGGGGACTGGCCTGGCTGCGGCGTGCGCATGCGACGGACCGCAGGGGGGGATGTCCTGGAGGGCGGGCACGGGGCTACGACCGGGTTTCGGAAGGGGTTGCTGAGGCGGCGGCCGGGGGGCGGGAAAGCGCTGGGGGGCGGTAGGCCTGGCAGTCACAACAACGGTCGCCTGCAACCCGCGATCGGATGTTATGGCACCGCGGTCAAGGGGGAGTAGGTGCGCCGCATCCGCTACTTTTGGAGCAGCTACACCCGGAACGCCCTGATGTTCACCCCTGTGTGACATTCCGTCGGGTTGTTGTTTCTTTACGGGGCCCTGGACAGTCACCCGCTCTTCCCTCCGCATGTTGCGTCGGGTCGCTGCGTTCTGTCGGCCGCTGCGGCCGGTGCTCCCGCTGGTGTCGTTTCCGCGTTCGCGGAGCCCAGTGGTTGGTGTGCCGGGGCTGTGCTGGATGTGGCGGGATGTGCCGTTTGCGCGACCCCCTCCCCTCCAAATGGCCCCTCACGAGAGCAAATCCATCAGAATGGGCGTGCGAATCATAATAATAATCGTCGGAAGAAGAACACATGACGCACAACGGCCCCCGGAGTCCACGGCACATACCCCAGAGTCTCAACACATTCCTCTTGAACGGAGAGGGGGATCCACGCACCAACATGTGCGTATGGCGGCCGCGCCCACGGTGCGCGTGGAGTGGGTTGACATCCGCCCCATTATAGTGCTCCTCCCCGCAGGGTTGGGGGTCTAAAGGGGGGGGTAGGGGTCCGGTCTGGCACGTCACCACCCCGCTATGGGAAACAGATGTGTGTGCACGAGTCTGTGCTGGTGAGCAAAGAACGGTATTACACGACAAAAGCAAAGGAAGAAGAGATCTTCAGTGACATGTCATAGGCGCCTTTTGCTGTAGCGAAAGAGACGACGAGTAAACGAGTCCAGTCCACTACACTTACGGTCCTACAACTAAACTCTGGTCGGTACCAGGCAGCTGAGCATACCACCAGGCACCAGGCAGTTGAGCATACCACCAGGCACCAGGCAGCTGAGCATACCACCAGGCACCAGGCAGCTGAGCATACCACCAGGCACCAGGCAGCTGAGCATACCACCAGGCACCAGGCAGCTGAGCATACCACCAGGCACCGGGCAGTTGAGCATACCACCAGGCACCAGGCAAGACTTCAAGGCGTCACACAGCCCCTCCCCCCCGGTTGCCCTGCCCCCCCCCCCCCCCCCCAAATTACTTTGTGTGGGGTTACCCACCAACGAAAGGCAGCAAAGTCGAGGAAGTCTGCGCCTCTGCTCCCGTCACTCAGGGGTGGAGGATCCTTGGCTTGCGCGGGCAGGGGGTCATTTGAGCCCCCCCCCTCCCCCTTCCCGTGACAGGGACCCCCCAACGGGCCGATAGGGGGGGTTGCGGCGGGGCGGTGCCATAAAGGCTTTGAGAGGTTTGGCGGGGGGGGGGGGGGGTTTTGGCATGACGCCATGGTGTGATGATCTCGTCTGCAGCTGGCGGCGCCTACTGGCCGATCGCCATTCGCTGCCCTTCCCTTGGACCGGGGGGGGGGGGGAGGAGGGACCGGCTTATGCTTTTACCCCGCCGTGGCCTGAGTCGGGCACGGAAACACGGGGGACCCTCTGTGACTCCCCCTCACAGGTCACCGGATTCGCTGCTCCCCAGCAATGCCCCTTGGGTTAGAGGCCATTACTGTGACATGAGGGGCGATGTGTAGACTGTCCCTACCTATCGGGTATCTACGGATTTAACGCAGGGCCCCCGGGTGGAACAGTCCCACATGTATGCTGCGTGCTCCCGCAATGTCTTGTTTCCCTGGGTCCTAGGGTACAGCAACCCACGTTATGATGAGTCTAACTATGAATGGCTGCCCAAGGTACAGTGCGCTCCGTAACAACAAGGGCGACAGCCTGTGAAAGGCTCCCCATCATGTGCCCTAGTGGGTGGTACGTTATAAAAGCAGAGCAGGGCAGAGACGGGGGCTTTCCATAGCCTTACCTGCAACCCAGACCATACGTGCCCCGAGGGCAGATCTCACCTGACTTCGTTCAAACAGTGCAGAGAATGACTTTGTGCAGACGATGTATGGCTGCCCAAGGTACAATGCGCTCCGTAACAACAAGGGCGACAGCCTGTGAGAGGCCCCCCATTACGTGCCCTAGTGGGCGGTTCCAAGTGTACGTCATAAAAGCAGAGCAGGGCAAAGATGGGGGCTTTCCATAGCCTTACCTGCAACCCAGACCATACGTGCCCCGAGGGCAGATCTCACCTGACTTCGTTTAAACAGTGCAGAGAATGACTTTGTACAGACGATGTATGGCTGCCCAAGGTACAATGCGCTCCGTAACAACAAGGGCGACAGCCTGTGAGAGGCCCCCCATCACGTGCCCTAGTGGGCGGTTCCAAGTGTACGTCATAAAAGCAGAGCAGGGCAAAGATGGGGGCTTTCCATAGCCTTACCTGCAACCCGGACCACATGCGTGCCCCGAGGGCTGATCTCACCTGGTGCAGAAAACAGGCAAAGTAAAGAGAAGTGATCCTTTGCAGGATGCGTGCACGAAGCTATAAAGTGGCATACAAAAAGGGCCACAGAAATCAAACCACTATAACGTGACTCAGCCATAATGAGATTGTAGAAAGTATCAATCAAAATGTCTCCATCCTGCAGGATACACATCGTCGGGTGACGAGTTAGAGGTCAAAAGTAAATTGTTTACCAGCCAACGCGGGAGAAATGGCAGTCAGAAACCAGCCAGGGAGACACCCACCCGCTCCCCCGTTGCTCCCCACTCTGAGACCCAGTGCGGACACAAGGGGGGTGGGGAACTGGTAACGTCTCGTTAAGCTGCGAGGCCAATGGGGGTGGAACCCCAATGGGACGTCTCGGTCCACTCGGGGACCCCCCTTTTCCGGTCTGTTCGCGGTGTCCTGTCGTCCACCGGGCCCCCACACCACGACAAGGTCACCGGCCCCAGGGTCCGAGAGGGCGTGGAGGGAGGGGGGGGTCCTGAGATACCCCGGCCTTTATGGCTCAGAATGCCCCCGACAATGCGCTGATCATTGTGAGTTCCGTATCACAGGAGGACAATGTTTCAGGCCGCTTTGCCGCACAGGCGGTGGGTCATCACTAGCGTTTAGACGCACCTCTTTGGACTGGCCTGTGACGAGAGCCCCCTTTCCAGACCCCCCCCCCATCCTCCCTCCCTCCCTCGGGGGGGGGGGGGGGTACCGACCCCCTCCCGCCTGCGCGCAGGCCCGCGTGTCCTTGTGGTCGGGGGAGGGGGTGGGCAATGGCCTGGGGTGCGCAGAACGCCGGCACGAGCGCACGCGGTGCACAGGGCCCCCTCAATGGGACACAGCGCTTCATCGTCCGCGCGCCTGCGACCCACGGCGCCCGGGGTAGCGTACACTGCACAGCGCTGCACAACTCCGCCATCGAGGGTCACGACGCATGCCCATCTCCCCGTCGCACTTTGACGGCGGTCGCGGGCACATGGCAGCGGCCGCCCACACACAAACACATACTTTGCCCGGGCCAAGGCATATGGTGAGAGTCTGTCAGATTCTGATTCATGTGTTGATTTGTTGTTAGATTTGCAACAACTGTGATTGTTCCACCTGTCACAGACCTGATGAGGGGCTTTCTGAGCCCGAAATCGATAGTCTGACAATGACATCTGCTTGTTGACCTGTTGTGCTACGCCAGTTTCTTGGGTTTGAGGCTACAGTCCGCTGTGGAAGTCACCCTTGAAGACTGAGGGCAAGCAGCTACCTGCATACCTCCCCTTTACAAGCGGCCGCCCACACACAAACACATACTTTGCCCGGGCCAATGCTCTCCAGATGCTTCGGGACAAAATGGTGCTTCTGCGCGTATCTCTCGGCCACCGTCTGCACGGAAACGCGCAGGAGGCACCGCATGGGGAAGTGGGGCCCAGGCGTCCACACGGAGGCGGTCACAGCCCAGGCACCCACGCAACGTGGCACGGGGGCTGTGGGACGGCCATGGGCGGGCTCTGAGACTCCCGAAGTGACGGAAACCCAACCACAGTCCCTGGGAAAGCGCGCGCACCGCACGCGCACGCCGCAGATCTCACTACAACGGTAACCCACCCAAACCATCATCGGATCAGAACAGGGTGAGGCACACCCAAGCCACTGCCAGAGGGGATTGTCTTCTTCAACTCTTGGACCCCCCCCCCCACTGGGGGTCCATCTCCGGGGGGTATAAGGTCGGTTACCGGCGCTGATGAGTGGGTGAAGCTATAGACATAGGCCAACACTAGGGTCAAGGTAGTTGCCGACATACAAACCTTTATATTTTTTGGTGTACCTAGTGGTTTGCTAGAGATGATCAGTATTCCCCCCCCCCTTGGCCCTTGCAACTGCCACACCCGTGTCAGAGCAACGGTAGGTGTTTCCGCAAGTTTTGGAACCGTGTCCTACTTTGCCCTTTGTGAATACTGTTAGTGTTGCTCTGGCAACACAGGGGGTTCGTATGGTTGGCTGGATGTGGGGTGTACACAAAAGCACAGGATACACAAGAATTTCTCCGGGGGGGGGGGGGGGCGGGGGTCACCCACACCACCACAAACATGGCCCCCGCCCTGCCCTGCACACCTGAATGGGGCCCGTGCACCTGGAGTACTCCGTCGTCTGGGCCGCGTAGAACCCGAAGATCGCATTCTGCTGCCGCATGACTTGGAACACGTCACACTGCACCGCCTGCGTCAGCCCTGCAATGACCCATGCCGATGGGGCATTGATGCCCACCGTCCACGCCCTGAACCCCCGTGCCCCCCCAGGGCCAGAGTGGGTGCGCCCCAGGGGGACAGCTCCCACAGCCTGTGGCTCTAACCCGGGACCTGATGGGCAGGCTCTAACCGCAGTTGGGGGGGGGGGGGGGGGGAGGGCGTTGCCTGAGCGGAGGGAGGAGGGGGGGAGCCCCCCCCCCCCTGTGTGACATTCCGTCGGGTTGTTGTTTCTTTACGGGGCCCTGGACAGTCACCCGTTCTTCCCTTCGCATGTTGCGTCGGGTCGCTGCGTTCTTTCGGCCGCTGCGGCCGGTGCTCCTGCTGGTGTCGTTTCCGCGTTTGCGGAGCCCAGTCGTTGGTGTGTTGGGGCTGTGCTGAATGTGGCGGGATGTGCTGTTTGCGCGTCAGCGGCGCCCGGTTGTTGGCATAGTTGCCCCCCCCCCCCCCCCCGGCGGACCTGCCGAAATCAAAATTAAAGCCACGCCCTGGGGGGGGGGGGGGGGAGGAGGAGGAGGAGGAGGAGGAGGAGGAGGGACCAGCTTATGCTTTTACCCCGCCGTGGCCTGAGTCGGGCACGGAAACACGGGGGACCCTCTGTGACTCCCCCTCACATGTCACCAGATTCGATACCCCCCAGTAATGCCTCCCAGGTTAGAGGCCATTACTGTTGGATCAGAGGCGATGTGTAGACAGTCCCTACCTATCGGGTATCTACGGATTTAACGTAGGATCCCCGGGCGGAACAGTCCCACATATAAGCTACGCTGTCGTCGGAATGTGATACGTTCCCTGGCCCTAGGGATGGCCATGCGTACGCCGACGGATCTCATCACGAAGCTCGGTTCCCTCGTTGACCCAAGTGAGACCTGCCAGAGATATGGGTAGAGACAAAGCACGATGCACGCAAGGAAATCGCACATAGAGTCATTCAAGTTGTCAGTGTCGCCCAAGCCGTCTTTTTGTGCAAGTCCACTTCAAGGAGAGCCACCGTAATGTCCCCATAGCTGTGCCGGGGCAAAAGACCCACCAGGGAGAGGGCCCGCTGCATGACGAGGCGAAGTGCAGCTTGTCGATGTCCTATGTGTAGCTGAGCGTCCAGCCATAAGCTAAGGTGTCGGCTCGGGTAACCATACTCCATAGACCAAACCACTCGACCATGCAGAGAGTAAGGGGGAAGATCCGGCTGCGGCAGATCAAACATGCATTCGCGGATTACGGTGAAATGTGGGGGTGGGGTGCGACCCTGCAAGGGGGCAGCAGAAAACCAGTATAAAGACTGCGTAGGGGGGTGTTGGGTGATTCCCACACCGGTGATGAACCGGGGCATAGACATTGATATGGTGAAAACAGAGGCTACCCAACGTAAAATGGCAGGGTGAGGCCATTGAATAGCCGTCGGAGCGGTGACCGACCAAGAGGAGGGCAGGACCTCCTCTGGATTCGGTTCGATCCATGACAAGGATATACGCTCATTGGTGGAAATTTGGGCACAGAAATCGGGCAAGGATGGGACGGCAGGCAAGCAATGTTTGGTGTGAATGGCCACGACGGTACGTAACACAAAACCCAAAGTATGACGCAGCGCGTTGCGCGTGACACCCCTGCTGAGCAAAAGCTTCTCATCTGCAGGTGTAATTTCGCCGGTAAAACCTATACTGGCACAGGGATACGCCATAGGACCGGATAAGGCAGCTGGGCCAACCCTGATGCCAAACAGAGAATTTCCGTAAAAAACCCGTACACCAGACAACGTGACGCAGTTGACTGACCAACGCGGAACCAGCTCAGAGATAGCCATAGCAAGTTGGGCATGTATGGCAATGCGGAAGAGATCCAGGAGCGGGCAGTCGCGAGTGTAATGCCGTGGGGTGACAGTGGCTCCGCACATGCAGCAAGTGGTTACCGCAGGAGGGTTGTAAAGGCCTTGTCTTATGGCAACTGTTCGTAGATGAACACCCCATTTGATGGCACCAGTCATGACTACCCGTTCGTACAAGAGCAAACTCGGAGAAGGGGGGTGGAATGGGACTTGCAGGTGGTGGAGGACACAGGCGGGGATCTTTTTATTCAAGAAAGCTTGGAAATCTTGCACTTGTCGCTCATCGTGGGTGAAGAGAACCGGAAGTACCTGAAGCTCCGGGATCCACCCGTATCGTGGGGTCTGGGACATTCCCAATTCCCGTGCTAGATTGTCCACGGCATCCATCACGCGGTCCAGGAAGGTGCCGGTGAGGTGGGAATACAAATGTTGGGGAGGGGCGGTGTTCCTGACTAGAGAACGACATGCAACCAGGAGAGATGTGACGAGGGGGGAAGTGCTGTCATTACGGGATCCAAGTGCCGTGATGTAGGAGTTGGAATCAGTGAGGGACCATCGTTCATCACGAACGAACCAACGTGCACTAGCTCTAGCACGCAGGACCACCCAGGCAACATATAACTCAGCTTGGTAGGAGTTGTCGCAGAAAATAGGGATGGGGATTCGATGCAGCTCAAAGTGATCCGTATGCACGTCCAGAACGGCCACAGCACCTCCAGAGTGGCGTCCCGACGGGAACCAGGATGCGTCTTGGATAAAGACGGCATCGGAGGGCGCGGACGAAAAGTCCGGGAGAGCGGGCCGCAGTGCAGAGACATCACCGGAAAAAGGGACGGGAAAAGTAGTGGGACGGAAGCGGACAGGCCATCCAGACCGGATGGCTTGATCCTGGGAGTGGTAGGGTATCGCCATCCAGAGGTGGGTGTCTTCAACCTGCCACTATGACGTGGCCTGGTTAAGAGGGCACCGAAGGAGGGGCATGTGCAGCTGATGCGGTGGAACGTGTACATCCACGGATAGACGGTGACACCACATGACAAATAAGGAACGGTCGTCACTGTGAGCAGGACAGACATGCAGGATTCCCTGCTGCAGGCAGGGCATGTCCCGGTGGAAGCGAGTGAGGTCTTGTAGGAGCCCGTGCCGGGTGGACGCCCGAACATGTGGGTTTGGATGGTTCAATTGGTGTTGTTATGTGGACATGAAGGACAGAACCATCGTGGGCAGGGCACTGCACAAGCCAGTCCAACCAGCTGCAACTGGCTGTAGGAAGGTTTCAGGCGGCGAATCCGCACCGATATTCCAAAATTTTCGCAGAAGGGAAGCAACCGGCAGGTTGGCCAAACGCATGGCACGTGGTAGAGGTGGGCGGATAGCTGAGCTCCACCTCTGGATGCCGCCAGCGACGGCGTTATACATGTGAATCGGATAATGGGCGGGTAGGGTGCTCATAGACACAGGCGCAACGGCTCGGCGGCAGGAAGCCATGAGCTTTCGAAGGTCCTGCCGATGAAAGACATTAGGTAGGGCGTGCCTACCGAGGAGTCGGATGTATTCCATGTCCTCCGGAATACGCAAAGGCATGCCGGAGAATTGGATTGGCTGGCGACCAAAGACGACTCGCTTGCCTTGTAAGGTTGTGCCGAAACCAACGGTTTTTGTAGCATCCGAAAACAAATTGGTAGAGGTGCCGGCAATGGGTAGACGGGAGGCTACACGCTGAATGTCGGCGTGTGATGTGCCTATCCACGAGGAGTCGTCGATCCAGCCTAAGTTCCGCAAGGGGCCCCCACGGGTGTCGGTGAGGCCGGCATGCTGCAGGACAGGCTGAACCCGGATCTCATTTACTAGACAGTAAAGGAGCGCGGAAATTGGGTCGCCTTGGCCCATGCCCGCCTCGTACATGGCCCGGAAGAGGCGGATCCCTTGATACCCCCCCATGTGCAGAGTGAGATGCCGAACCGCATATAGGATGAGGTCAGTGAGGGAGGGATGCACACCCGCGGAAATGAGTGAGGAGTGCAAGGTGTCGTGACTCACAGAGCCAAACGCGTGGATAACATCATCCAAAAGGAGAAATGCCCAGAGTCCAGTCCACCATCGGTGCTGTGTCCAGTCATAAATGATGCGGAGTAAGTCGACAACGGAGGTGGAACGCTGCATGGCCGTTTGTGTGCAAGATATGCGGCCGTGGTCCGTGAGCCAAGTCTGCAGGGCTTTCGTGATCACCATGGAAAACAATTTCCAAATGACTGAAAGATTTGACAAAGGACGCCATTCGCAACCACCCCATGTGGTCGTTTCTTAGGGAGGAGGAGGTCCACCTTGCTTCCGGAAAGAAGCTGATTATAAAAACTCGCTAAGATGGACAAGTGCCCATCGTTGAGGAGGGAAATCATGGGGTATTCTATCAAGTCACGATACGGCGAGGTCCAGGATGCGTCTGACAGAGTTGCCCGTAAGGCAGCGATAGTCACCTCCGGAATATGAAAAAGGACGCCGGGGGCCTCCCACCCCATGATTTGAGACACTTGTGATGGTGTTAAGTGGGTGAGGGGCCTCAAGTGACGCTGGCGTAGTTGGTCCAGCACAATGCCCGCATGTAAATGAGGGGGTACAGATACAGATACCACATACTTAGGGTCCAAAGCCTGTGTGTAGGGTTTGCGGTAGATCACCCGATAAGACGAACCGGAGGGTGGTTCCGATGCCTGCCGCAGGGGGACCACACCCAGTTGTCGCTCCAGACCGATGACTCGCCAAGCTTAATGTATCTGCTCCCGTAACTGTAAGAATGCGGTGACCTGGCGGATCGAGGCCCACCAGTGTGGGTGTTTTATAAGGAAGTTGCTGAGGTTACGCTGTTGCGTAACAACCACAATGGGTGTGGAGTTGGAACTTCCTGGGGGTCCGAAGACCGCCTCCGATGCAAACAAAATACCCCGCTGTAGGAGACAAAAAATGCCGGAGGCGGCGTGATCCTGCCAGTTAGATGGGAACTGTTGAGCGAAGCATGAGTTGAAACGTTGACGCAACGCGACAGGGGTCTTTCCAGGAATATGGTAGCGCCGTTTCGTTTCCCACAGTTCCGGTTCCTGTTTTTGGACTTGCAAAGGCAAAGAGAGAGAGACGGGGGAGTGATCAGAAGGGAAAGGAGACGAAGAGTGAATGAAGGCCTTAGGGGGGGTGGTGGGGATACGCACCAAAATGTAGTCAAGGACATTGCTCCATCCCTGGGAGCCGATCCAAGTGGGGGAAATACACGTGAATTCAGCCCGCGTGAGCGAAGCGTCCAAAACATTGGTCGAACAAATGAGACAGGTCTGGCGGGGCATGGGGGAATCCCGCCACCCACCCTGGATTGCGATTGAGGTCACCCAAAACGACACACCAGGCGTCACGGGTAGAGATGACCAGGGCTTGGGCCCACGAGAGCAAAGGCTCGTAATCCTCATATTGTCCTGATGCATGCAAATACAGACCGACGGCTAGGAAAGGGGTGCCGTACATGGAGAACCACACCGCCACGCCACGACCGTCAGAACGGATTTCAGATTTAACATAGGAAAAACTAGCCACTCTGCGAATGAGGATTGCGACTCCCAAGCACTTGCGGACGCCAACAGAGAAAAAGGGTTCATAAAGGGGATGAAAACGAAACGTGGCACTGGTGGTGCCTATTTCCTGGAGGCAAAGAAGCTCCGGAAATTCGTGAAATTCGATAAAATGTCGAAGTGGCGCCAATTTGTTGGTGATGGTGTGTTGGACGTTGAGTGTGAAAAATTTAATGACAGAAGAACCGTCTGTTGGCGCAGCTTGAAGACTGAGTGGCGATGTAGAGCTCCAGGTATGGTTGAGATCACGTGGTCGGATGAGATGAATGGATTGGAGGACACGTTTGGGTAGCGTGCCCGGTGCCAGACGTTTGGGAGCTCGACCAACGGAGCCGGGGTAGAGGATTGAAATCAACACAGCAAGAGAGCGTTTGGTGCCTGTCTGGAAAGTCAGGGATGCACGGGTGAAAAGGGCGCGCGGCAACTCCATAGCGTCGCCGACCGTGGAGACTGGGTAGCACTGGATGTCATGAGCTCGATGGGCTACACGCTGGTGTGAACCACGTAATTGAATGAAAACCATATGGGTGGCCATGTTAGTCAGGCTCGTAGGGGGGGTGTACGTGCCCCAAAAAGCAACCGCATGGCAGATTCCCGAAGGGAGGTAGGGGAGGGAAGCAATGGATGTCGGTAAAGCGCTGAAACCTGTGAGGTGTCCTTTGGAGTCCATAATCAATCCCCACTGTCTGGTACCCATGTGCGGATCGACCGCAGATGCGAGGGTTTCGCGAATAGAGCGAAGCAAACAGGCAGATTGGCTATCAGGTTCGTCGTCAGCGCTTAGGAGGTAGGGAGATGGGAGGGGAGAGGGAGGGGGTTTCACTGCCCGTTTCCCGAGACTGTGGGGGGTGGTCCAATTGGGGGAGGAGGGTATGTGCTACCGGGGGAGGGGCTCGAAGGTGGGGGTGGTGGCATCGGATAGGCAGTGGTGGGTGATGGGTATGGTGCGTAGTAATAAGGGTACGCCGCCGGGGCACCGTTGTAGGTGTATGCGGGGGGAGGATAAACGGGTCCAGGGGTGGAGGGGGCTGTGGGGGAGGGGGTGGGGGACTCGTGGGTTCGCTGTCTTTTGGCGGCTGGCTCCGAACTACCTTTCGTCCAGGGTCTCCATGGTTGCCTGTCAGCCTTTTGGATGGTAACGAGGAAGGCACTGTGGTCCACGGTGCGGGGCTGCGTCACGTGCTGTTCTGCCGTGGGTTTGGCACCGAGGACGGTGTAGCCCGATTTTGAGCCACCTTCTTGACCTCGAAGGAGGTCGTCGGTGATAAAACACACCTCGTTTTGCCCAAAGACATGCTTGAGAAGGGCCGCCAATTTGGCAGGGCTCATGGGGTAAGATGTTCGGGCTTTCGTTGACCAACGGACGTAGAGTCCAAAGGAGTAAATGCTGGAATCGGGGCCACCACGAGAATTGCTGGCAGTTTTGGCAGACACAGTGCTGCCCTTTTGATTGTTCTGTCGCAAAGCTTCGCCAACCTTTTCATCTGTAGCCTGGTGCCTGATTGGTGTCTGTATTTCCTTGCTGGCAAGAAAGCTCAAAACTGATTGAGACCAAGTTTCATGAGCGCTGACATGCTTGGAGAGGAATTCCCATTGTGCATACAAAGAAGCGCGAGGGAAGTCCGGGGGCGGGGCGTCTTGGGGGCATGATAAATTGAGGAAAAGGCGGGCTTCCTCGTTTTCCTGCGAGGGCGGAACACCGTTGAGCCATTGGAGGAAACGCGCCAGGCAGGTGCCTGTGGCGGGGGGGCTGGGGGGGGTGGAAGAGGTAGGAAGGAGGGAAGTGGGTACAACAGCGGCTTGATGTGCCGACGTGGCGTTCCGTTGGGGGGCAGAGTGGGTGGGGGGAGAGTCGACAGAGGGTTTCGGGGGCAGAGGGGGTGCGGTCTCTGGGAACTCAAAACTGACTGTTTTCGCCGGACGCAGAGAACGCACCAGAGGTTTCCAGTCGATGCTCCCAGGTTCTCACATGGAAACAATGGCTACGATAAGGGGAATGGACCACAGGAAAAATGGGGAAGACACTGAGGGCAGTTCATATTTCCCCCGAGGAAGAATATCAGTGAATGCCTGCAAAATGGGTTTGCGTGGCAGGTCCTGATGAGCGTGGACGGCCCTCAAAATGCCCATGAGGAAAGGGAGGTCCAAGGGGTTTCGTTGGACGGACCGGAGCCTCTGAACCTCCGTTTGAGCCACATTGAGATCCGATGCCAGGGCACCGATGCGTTTGTGCAAAGCGCGCACTTCGTTAAGGTGGGATTCCTTGGTGGAGGCCACGGCTTCCAGCCATTTGGTTTTTTCCGCCGTCAGGCGGCCTTCCTGTTGCGACGAGTATGCGCGGAGGTGATCCAAAGCGGACTGAACGGTTTGCAGTTCCGTCCGAAGTCGCTGGAGTTCCTCATCAGGATCGGTGGAAACTGCATCGAATTTGGGGAGCAAGGTGTCAATGGTCGGATCCGGCGCAGCTTGTTCCATGGTAAGGTCCACCAAAGTGAGATTGGGCTGTGACTCAGATGGCTCGTGTGGTGACTGTGTGGACATGATCTCCTCGGGTTCCACATTGAAGTCCACGGGGACGGAGAACCCCGTGACGTGCCCCGGGTGCTCGATGGCCTTGCCTGGGGCATAGCGCCTCCAGAATTGCGAAAGCGTCATCAGGGGCTCCGGTGCTCGGTGGAGGATGCAAACGGAAGGGGCTGTGGCCCAAGATAAGTCGGAGCTACCGGCAAGGTCACTTAGTCGAGAGAAATCTAACAGAGGCACTGTGGATGCTTCGTAACTGGCCGTGAGGGTGGAAGAATCGTTGATGTTCATCACCAGGGGTTGGCGGGGAACCCCGGAAGCGATGCCAATGCGGATGGCGGAGGATGACCAGGAGAGTAGATCATACCAAAGATCCACCAAAGGGCCATGGTAGGATGCGGGGACCGTGACGGAGACTTCTTGTGGCAGATGCCAGAGCATCTGAAGCGCATCAGGAGGCTGGACAGAATCCCACAGGCGGCGCACTGCCGTTTGGGTAATGAAGTTGCTGATGGGCTTCATAAGCTGTTTTTGAATGGTCTTGTTGTCGCAAGACAAAGCACAGGCCACGTCACGCTACAGCATGCGTGCGATAGAGCTACGCAGAGTGAGGGTGTCCATAGCTTTGTGTGCCGGTGACCAGGCAGAGATGAGAGAGGTTACCAGCGGATTGTCATGGTGATGGAGGTACTGGAAGAGTCTTGGACCCGCTGCCATAGCCAAAGGGACGAAATGTGAGTTGACCCAAGCTCCATCAAAATCACAGTAAGTCGCTTAGCAGTGAAGTAGGATTCCCCTGGGGACTAGGACTGCGCCCACCGACGAGATGGATTGCAAATGACCACGTAGGACACTCCAGCGGAGAGCATCGCATACTCCCGCAGCTTCGTTGTTCCACAAATCACCCAGAGCCACTGTGGCTTGTGTGAGAACTTCCGGGGTGAATTGATCATTCCACCGCTTGAGGAGCATGGTAGCGAGAGGGTCACACGCCGCGGCAGCCTGCCGTATGCTCCGCAACAAAGAAGTATCGTATGCTTCCATGTGGCAACGGGACCGTGGGAAAGAAAACAAAAGGGCTGCGTCGATGGGTGAAGTAGGTACGATGTGTGTTAGAGGTGGAGCTGCGCGAGACCTTACGAGCGTGAAAGTGGAAGTATCGTTCAGCGCGCACGTCGAGGGGTTTGGCACGGAGGTTCACAGGCGGCGAACACGTGGGGGTGGGTAAGCACAGTGTTTCGAGGAAGGAGGGGTGGTCTAACAAGGGGGGTTCCCCGCGTAAGATACATATGTGAGATGTGTCGTTCGACGTGTCTCCGTGTGAGTGAGCGGATACCTTCATGGAAGGTGTGACTGCAACACAGTACGTCAAGGAGGGAGGTCGCGTGTTCGATTGGCAAACGTGAGTCAACGTGCGGGTAGCGTGAGACAATACGAGGTCAGTGCTAGATTAGCTTGTGTCAGAGTGCACCAACCTCCGCCTTACTGGGCATACATCGCGTGCCGCGAGTGAGAGATCGGGTTGCTTCTCGGACAAGTAGGCACAGATGCACCGTGTGTACGGGGCTCAGTGTAGGCAGCGTGCTCCGGGGTTAACCAGCTAGAGTAGCTTGTGCGGGGGCCGCTAGACTTCGCCCAAATGGGCACGCATCGCGCTTGGCGAGCGAGGGTGTTGGCCTTTCCCCCGACAAGTAGGTACAAACGCACGGTGTGCATGTGAGACAGTGTGTCATGATGCGTGTGTTTACGCGCATAGCCTTCCGAAACGACCAGCCGTCTATAGGAGGGAGGGACCGCCACAGGAACATGGGAGACTTGGTTTTCCCAGAGGGGTGCAGTGCAGGAGGAGGAAGGGTGCAAAGACAAAAAATTAGGGCAGCATAAAGAAGTGGGCAGGGCCCGGAGACTCCCAGAGTGGGGCCGCGTGAACGAGTCAATGGAGCTTGCCGTAGGATGCACCAGCCGCCAGCATAATAGGGACCCTGGCCACCACGAGTGTAGCAGAATGCACCAACCGCCAGCATGGTGGAGGTCATGGTCACCATCAGTGTTGCACAATGCACCAGCCGCCAGCACAGCAAGGGATGTGATCGCCACGAGTGTGGCCTCTCAGGATTCCGGGGAGTATCCACTGTTCATGTTGGGCCGTCATTCAAGAACACTGCACGTACGGAAGCAACGGTGGATCATCCCCAGGGGAAGGGGTCATCTTCATCGCGTGGATGCCATTGCGGTTCTGCAACCAGATCACTGTAATCCGGCACTGGGAAGAGTAGGTCGCGCAGCAGCCGCAGCAGGTGGGATGCACCTTGAAAGTAGAACCTCTGCTCACCCAGGTGGGATGTAAATCCCAACACCAATCCACGGCTGTTCGACTGGTCGATCCAAAGCCGCCAGCGCTGTTCATGCAGATGCGCACCAGATGGCTTGGTTGAATGGGCCTCCAGTCGCACGTTCGGCCATGTGGGTCGTACGGTGCGAATCAACCAACCTCGGAACCGTTCGAAAGCGGAAGCAGCATCACGGATGGGCACTGGGGGTCTCAACTCTATTTCTAGCACTCTGGTGTCCAGTGTGAGGTGCACGTAGTGCGGTTGTTGCAGTCTCCAGGCGCACGCTCGCTTGTGTTTGGCACGGGTCCAGCTACGGCGGGTCTGGTTGTGGTGACCGGCGCCGCTGCGCTTCCCCATCATGCAACTCTAAGTGCTGTTGGAGGGAGGGGGGCAAAGGGGGGTATGAAATGCTAGGAGGGGTAGGTGAGAGGATCACAGTGGTCACAGGGCGTTCCGCGCGAGACTATCGCGTAGTGTGTGAACCTTAGTTTATCGCCGGCTGCTTGGGTTTGAGTGGTTGGCAGAAGTTCAGGCTGTTAAATGTACCAATCCTAATGAACGTGTAGATTGTATGTGGTCGCTCAGGTTCCGGCACCTGTGTGGTCTGGAGGATGGCACGTGCCGGGGCCAGCACCCCAAGAGAAAGGCATGGGTAGGGGACGGTACCGAAGGAGGCGTGAGAAAAAGTTGCAGGATAGACGAGGTTCATAAGCCAGGGGATGTGGAGAAAGGGGATGCGTTCCGAGGATGTGAGGCATGATGCAAGTTCAGGAAAGAAGTGTAGCTTAGTGCAAGTCACTGGCGAGAAGTGGAGTTGCTAAGTGTTCACAATGGATAATGGAATTGTTTCGACATTGATGGATGGCATTTCGAATGTCGTATCAGTCGTAGGATATTGCGAAAACGAGCAGACGAGCAATGTAAGAATGGGTGACTCATGTACAAACAGGCCAAGTTCACAGTGTATTGTCACTATCACTTGTATGAGTGCAGCGGTTGAACCGTGAGTAAAGGTCCATTATTCTCCATCCAGAAGGATGCGCATCGCCGGGCGGCGAGCCGGAGGCATGAGTACATTGGTTCCTAGCCAACGCGGTGGAAATGGCAGACCGAAACCAGCCGGGGAGACACCCACCCGCTCCCCCGTTGTTCCCCACTCAGGGACCCAGTGTGGATACAAGGGGGGTGGGGAACTGGTAACGTCTTGATAAGCTGCGAAGCCAAAGGGGTCAGGCCCCAATGGAGCGTCTCGGTCCACTGCGGGACCCCCCTTTTCCGGTCTGTTCGCGGTGTCCCGATGTCCACCGGGCCCCCACACCATGACAAGGTCACCGGCCCTAGGGTCCGAGGGGGCGTGGAGGGGGGACGGGGGGGCACAGCACCTGGATGGATCCAGGTCCGAGTCAGACCGCGCCCACTGGCTCGTGCCCTGGATTGCCCGGTCTTCCTATCGCCCCCCCCCCCTTCCTGCACTCCCTTCCTTTCCCTTGGGAGGCTGTGCCAACTAAGCCCCCCCCCCCCCCCCCGCGCTGTGCAGGCCACACAAAAGGGGGGGGGGCTGGCCCCTTGGGTTTGGATGCGGACTACCCCCCGCCCCCCCTCTGACTTTTGGCTAAAGGCCCCCCTTGGGGGGGCAGGTGTGCCCCCGGCCCATGGCTCTGTCCGTCGCTCCTGACGCAAGGCCTAAGCTGGGGGAGGGTGGGGGGGGGGGGGGAGGTGCGAGTTCAGGGGTGAGGGGGGGGGGTCCCGGAAGGGAAATGGGGGGGGGGTCCAGGAGCAGAATTCGATTCCGGTCCTACTGCACCTTCGCCACGAAGGACAGCCAAGGCCTCCAGGCAGGCGGCGAGCAATGGCATTGCAACCTGCCCAGCTAGCCGGCTGCCAATACCGTGCCCATCATCCTCCCCCCCCCCTTCCAATGCCGCAAGTGGACCCCACAAGGGGGCATCCCATGGGTGGCCAATGGCGAGGGCCCCACTGCTGAGCCGCCCATTCCCTTTTGGGGGGGGGGGGGGCAAGGGACTTGCTTGAGCGGGGGGGGGAGGGGGGGAGGGGGTCCAGGGAAGGGGCTTCAGGGGGGAGCCCCCCCCCCCCCCTGCCGGAACATACCCAATCCACAGTGAACAGAAAAATTATTCGAGAATAAACAACTCAACACATGGAAATGCCATGTTGTCGGCCGTAAACAAAGGAAATGCATCATTGAATGTCAATCCAGGGTTCCCACATCTCACCAATACAAAACAACTGCAACAAAGCGGGACATTCACCATTTCATGCCAAATGACGGTGATCTTTCTTGTTAGTCAGAATTAGACTCCCCCCATCGGTAATGGACCTGGAACTGGAACCTGATGATGATGACGAACCTGAGTCACTGCCTGAATGGGAGACATTAGACACATTATCAGGCAGCGCCTCATCATCCACTGGCTTTGGATCAGAGGGTACCTCGGCTTTTTGTCTTTCATGACCGGTGATCCTATCTTTAAACCTAAAATAGAGCAGCGCGTCAATTACGTCTTCGCGTTTTGCGTGTGGCAACAGTGGGACCGGGGAGCCGAAATACACTAACAACGAGCGTTGGGGCATGGTAGTCTGGAAAACAAGGGAGATGAAGCACACATGGAGCAATATGTACACAGTGTATGGCATGCGCCAAAGGCGCTGAAAATTTTTTCCCCGTGACTAAAAAATGTTCCCAAAACCCAGGTTTTCGGGTGCACTTGAGCTGAGGGGGGAGGGGGGGGAGGGGGTCCAGGGGAGTGGGGGAGGGGGTCCAAGGGGGAGCCCCCCCCCCCCCCCTGCCGGAATGAAAAATAAAGCAAGTCCCTAGGGTGTACCCATCGTGAACGGGGGATAAGTGGCCGTTTGAATAAATGCGTGAATTTCACGTGAATTTACCCAAATTTTGAGGTTTTCGGGAGAAAACACCATATTTTTGGATCCTTCTGAGGCAATTGAGGAGGTAAAATTCCTCCCCCAGCTTGATTACGCATCATCCAATGAAGGTCCCGCCCCAAAAGCATCCATCATGCCCAAACCGCGCCCAAAACGAGAGGTGCCAAAACTCGGCAAGCCTGTAGCCGATTCATAGGCGTGAATTCACGTGAATTTGTACGAAATTCGCACGAATTTCGTATGAATTTCAGGTGAATTCACGTGATTTTACACAAATGTTACCGGTGTGCACCCCCTGATTTGTCCGCACACCCCTAGCAGGCTCTCCCCATTGAAGTTGTCACTCAACCTACTGATAGGATCAGCGGGATTATGTGAACCACGCACCCAGTGCATATATACCGTGAAGCCTGGGCACGACGCCCACAGGTAGCGGAAACGCTTCAGAATGGACTGCTGGAATTTACGCCCCACCTTGGCTTTACACCGAAGGAACTGCACTAGCGCCGCCGCATTATCCCCAAACAAATGGGCCTCCCGAACGCCTACATTGAGGATGAGCTTCAAGCCCCAGAGCAGCGCGGCAGCCTCCGCACACTGCTGGTTGGGCGGTTGCTCCGCGGGCACAACCGATCGAGAACCCACATCCATCGAAAACAGGCCCAGCCGGTATTCACCCGCGTCCAGCGCCGCGTCGACGTAAACAACCAACGGCGATCGCTTCACCACCCTGGGGAGGGACACCACTGACCATTGCCTCCTGGCAAGCACGCACGCCACGCACATAGACTTAAGCAAACGCACCGGGGTAAACGGCAGCCGGGGGGGCGCCCAGAGCACATGAGCCCACACACCAGAC
This sequence comes from Eutreptiella sp. 'Long Island Sound 2002', assembly GCA_964036045.1. Lineage (NCBI taxonomy): Eukaryota > Euglenozoa > Euglenophyceae > Eutreptiales > Eutreptiaceae > Eutreptiella > Eutreptiella sp. 'Long Island Sound 2002'. Next base: position 31,227,047 of record OZ038397.1, read on the forward strand.
AGGTGCGGACTGTGCCCAGAACCCGGGCGACATATCCACTGTGCCCGCCCCAAAAACTGCTGCAGCCGTTTTACCCTACAGGGTCCCACAGACAACCTCAACCAATGCGCAAACAGAGCTTCCCACGCGTTGCCAGCAGTCCGCACCTCCCCCCCCTGCAAATCAATATCCTTCCCCAGCCACACCAGCCGCTGCACAGGCTCTAACGTACTCTTTGGGCTGACTACAGCACCTGCACGGCGCAACGCCTCCGCCGCCCTTGCCGTCTGCTCTCGCACACGCGCGCGGCCGCGCCCCACAACCAGGACATCATCCAAGTAAATTAAAACCAGCACCCCCAACAGCCCCGCGCCGGCCACCAGACCCTCTAACACTCGCTGGCACAGGAGGGGGCTGTACTTCCACCCAAAGGGCAAGCACCGGAAAGCCAACACCCCCCCCTCTCCATCCGAGACGCGAAAGGCCCCCCAGAACTCGCGCGGCAGCTGAAGTGACCAAAAGCAATTACTCAGGTCGATGTGGCACATGCACAGCTCTTCCCCCCCCCCCCCCGGCAGGGACAGAATATCCCACACCGGCCTCATGCAACGCGCTCGGGCATAAAAAGAGGGGAGGAAAAAGGAGGACCCTTGCTGTGCCACCTGCGCCAAAAGGGCCAACACCTCCACAGAGGGGAGGGAGAACTTCTCCGGCCGAGACCGCATCTCCTCATTAAGGGGCACCAGATTGACAATCAAACTGCACTTCTCCTCCGTCTTGGGTATCGCAAAAACACCCCCAGTGGGCCCAGGTGACCCCGGCGGCAGGGGGAAAAGCAAACCCTGGTCCCGCAATGCCCTCATCATGACCACCGCCTCATCCGACGGGGGAATTATCCCAGAAAACTGCCTGCCTACCAATTCTGCGAAGCCCTCCGGCACACAACTATCCCAGACCTCGCGGGGGATATCCACACGCCCCACCAGCCCCAAACCCCGCGCCAATATCTCCTCCCTGATACGCTGCATAAGCAATTTGGGCGACGTCGAATCATGCAAGAGCGACTCCCAAACCTCAGGGCTAAATGAGGACAAAGCCACAGCCAAGACTCGCAGAAACTCCGGCTGTCTGAGATCACGGGCAGCTTCACTGCCCCACTCCAGAAACTGCAACAGGCGACGCTCCAGTAAACCAGGCGGTGCGCGGGGCAGACAAGCCCGCAGGGAGCACAACCAGGCGTCCCACTCACCGGTCCGAAGGCGCTCCCGCACCCACTGACCCAGCTCCGACGCGACGGGAAATTGCCGTTCGGGCAGCCGCACCCACAATCCTGGCCGGGCCCGCGGCCTTCCGCTTGCCCAAGACGGACGCGACCTCACCCGTCCTGCGGGCCGCGATGCGCAGCCGCCTGATGGAGGAGCCTGCTGCGGAGGCAGGTGGGGGGTCTGCATCCACATCAATGACTTCCCCCCCCCCGTCTCCCCGCGGCCGGCGCCCGCGTCCTGAGGACCCCTCAACAGCCGTAAGGGCCGGAGGGGCCCCCGGGTCACGTGCGCCAGCCCGGTCCTCCCTCCCAGCAGCTCCCGCAGCGGCAGGACTCGCGGACTCCCCAGGGCACGATCCACCCCGACCTCCTGCCGACCCATCCCCGTCACCTCCCCATTGTGGGGGCTCATCGGCATCAGGGGCACAGAGCTCCAGGAGCTCCTTCGGGAAAACGTCCCGGAGGGACACGGCGCGCCAAACGAACTCTCCTGCATGGTTGTCAGGGGGCCAGGGGAGGACAGCCTCGGTCGTGACGACGAAGTCGTCGGGCGCGTCGGCGTAGTGGACTGCCACCGTCTCCGAAAGCCACCGCCCCCACCAAGCCAGCCACTTGATGGGCAGCCCCAACCATCGCAGGGCCGCGGAGCCCCCTCGCCTCCATGCGTGCCACCTGGCGTGGGGGTTGTCGCTGCCCCCCAACGCGGCAGCCATGACCGACTGCATGAAAGCTGGTCCCTGCGGACAGAATTGCGCTCCGACGACAGCAGACGTGGCCCCCGTGGCATCGAGCCAGCCCAGCCACTCTTGGGCATACTTCCCGAGTCGCCTGCGCACGATGCGCGGCGCCACCTTGACCGTGCGGAACGCCAATCCTCGACACCGGGATCCCCCCCGACGGAGGGGCGCGGCCTCACCCACCCGCAGAAGGCAGGTGAATGCCAGGACTGCCATCCCATAGACGGTCCACTGCGGTCGCTCCGTGCAAGCCAGCGCGAAGTTGCGGAGGTCGTCCAAACCTGCGTAGGGCCGTAGGGCCGGCTCCGTGGGCGCCCACTTGGCACAGCGCCAGACCCGGCGACTGACGAACGCGGGCAGCCATCCCATGTCCTCCAGCGCCCGGAACGCCGACACTGCGACCTTGAGGGAGCTTCCCGAGTACCCCAGTCCCCATAACTGGAAAATGTAGCGGCACGCCGCTTGTTCAAGCTCGGATGTGGGCGTGTAGCCCACCCAGAGGGCCATCTTGCGGAAGTGGGTACAATACGTACCCATGGTGCTTTTTGCCCAGGAGGATGCCTGCAGGGCGTCCACGGAGGTGATCTCATCCTCCTTCCATATCCGTCTCCACGCTGCCCACACCAGGCGCCAGACCACGTCCTCGCCATCCCGGAAGTCCGACGGTCCGAGAACCACCAAGGCCCCCCGGGGCTCGGGAGGGATGGGCCGGATGGGGCAGCTTCCCCATCAGTCAAAGCCGGGGCACTCGTGAAACCAATGCCGTTTGACTCCCCTCCCAGCGTTCTTGCATGCCCGACACGCTGTCACCGGGGCATTGGTGACGTCCATCGGCTCGGCACCCGGCTTGGCGGTGTACAGGCGGCGGCCCCCCTCAACGCGGAACTTACCCTTCATGGCTTGCAGCCGCCGCCCCACCACCTCCTCCTCCGCCGCTCCCGTACAACCAGCGGACAGCACAGGCACATCGGACGCATCCTCGGCCGCGTCCGACCCCTCACCGACCGGTCCGGGGTCCAAGCCCTTCTTGCCCCTGTATGCCGACAGGCTAGTCACCGTGAACGTCCAGACCGCCTGGACAAAACTCCGAAGGCGCGTAAGTTCGTCATCATCCATGGACTCCAGCTGCCACACTTCCGTGTCCGCGGAGTCCGCGTCCACCACCGGCGCCAGCTCGTCCAGGATGGCGTCCGTGAACTTTTCCTTGTCCTTGTACTTGGAGACGTATTCGTGTTGGGGCACCTCCCTGCGCCACAACAAGGTGGACAGCGCGAGAAGGCTGGCGAAGACCCACTGGGGCTTAGAATCCAACTCCCTCACCTTCACGATTTCCGCTTTACACAGCGGCGGGACCTTCGCCATTTTCCTCTTGGACTCCGCCTCGGCCTTGGCACTGACCGCCTCCAACTGCTTGCGCAGGCCCTCCATCACAAGGGCCTGTCCCTGAACCAACTGCTTGAGCTCCAGAAGCTCTGGCGACACCGTCTGCGGCTGTTGGGGTGGTACCTCCACCTTGACAAAGCCCAGCGACGCCACATCCAGGTCGCACTGGGCCATGACGCAATACGAGGCGATCATCTTCACCAGCCCCACCTCCCCCAACTCGATTCCGTACTTGGCGACGAAACTAGCCTCCCACTCTGACCTGCGTTCCAGCAGCACCGACAGCTTCATCTCCACCTGCGAGGCAGCCCTGGCTATCTCCAGCATGGGAACGCTATCAATGAACTGGGAACAAATTGTTCCCTTCGCGAAGACGGCAAAATCGTCAACTGACATATTCACAGACCGGGTCGTTCCAAAGTGTCACGGAGCAGGCTCTACGTGTGACCACCTATGGTCTGCTGGCAACAAGCAAAAATGCTCTACAAGTACAGAGGCTCACTGCACACACGCATGCGCACACACACACCACCCGACGAGCAAAACCAAAGCTCAGGCACGGCTGAGCTAAGATCCAGTGCACCCCAGCATGCACCCCGATCACAGGCAACAATGGTCCGGGTTCGTGTGGTGTTCTCATGTCCGCTTCTTGCGACACCGGAACCGCCGCTGTAGAGTCTGAAGGTGCTGCATGTCGGTTAGAAGCCGTCTTCTTGTACGGCTTGCATACATACTTTGTACACTTATGGGCCCTTGCCCATGTTGTGCCCTTTTGGTCGCATCCCACCCATGCGACCAAAGGCTATCATCAATGGTGTGGTTGTCCACAACCACTTGCACCCCTAGTCTCCCCCGGAGGAGGCTTAGGCCCCCGCTGTTGCGCAACATGCGCTTCAGCCTCTGGTGACTTCCCTCCATCTCATGGCAAAGCTGGAGAACTTTGCCAAGATTCTCCACTTCTTTGCAAAATAATACATGTGGTCGATCCAAAGATGCGTCCACAGAAGTTTGCCCCACTAGGGCTCATTGTGGGCGGTGCTCATGGCTATGCTATGGTTCCGGAGCGACCCCAAGTCGGCCCCGGAGAACCATGCGGAACGCCAAGCGTATACGCACATGCTTGCAAAATTCTCCCACCACGTTTTGCACACTGACTCCCAACTTTTCCCTCCTACTTGATGCTGCATCACACTAGGCTGCTGTAGGCAAGCATCTATTACCTTCTCCCAACCCCTGTTCCGCATGAAATGGATGGCAGCAGCACACTCCATCCTCACCCTCCCCTTGCTGTTTGCCTTGTCATTGTTCAATGAGGCACGGGTGCAAGTTCTTGCTGCAAGCCGTGCCTCATCTAGAACCGGTTGCAGCATGGTGCGTGCCACAGTGGCCGGTGCCTTGCCTGTCAATTGTACAACTAGGTCCCGTGTCCCGTTGATGCCACACAACAGGACACCAAGGACCCCATGGAGGCCATAATCAGGCACTCGCCTATCACTCGTAATGGTCCTATATATAGCACCTATGGCAACAGCCGGTATCCAGTTGCTGTCTATTGCACTTGCTGTGCCAAAGGTAGCAAGGCAAGCAGCACGGTTGCGCATGCAGACCCAACACACCGTGGCACCGGGGGATTCTGCCTTCTAGTTTTGGCAACCCGCCATGAGCACCTGTGCTTTACCGTCTGCACACACAGAAAAAAAAGGGACTGCCTATCGTTCCCTTCCGTATCTTTAAAACTTACGGTTGCGGCCTTGCGCAACTCATCGTCCAAATCGATTTCTTGGGAGGCCGCGTAGAGGGTCTCCCACTTTTCACTGCCCCCCAGTAGCCACCAACTAGATGGTTGGTTGGGGCTAGCGGTGCCACCAAGCGTGCAATGGACGTACGAGGCCTCATGCCTCCATGTACCATCCACCGCAATAGGCAACCAATGCAGTCGTCGGTCCCCGGGCTGCATGATGTCCGAGGGTGGGGGTGGTCGACACTTGTGCAGGTGGCCGATGCGGTCGGGTAGGTAGCAGGCCGCACCATGGATGGCCGTGTCGTCTCCCGTATAGGCAGTGAACGCCCGGGACTCCGGTAATGCTAGCTGCCGAAGCATGCCATACACCTGGTACCATACCACACCATACGTCATGCTCCCCACTAGATACTGCGCCTCTGTCCTAGAGAGGTGCAAGGACTGGATCCGCCAAACGGCCAGAATCAACCTCTCCTCCATGGTGGGCTCGGGCGGGACGGCCAGTACCACTCTTGTTTCTGGGGTAAGCACTATTTGCCCGGTGTCGGGCACGTACTTGACGGTGTAGGGTGCTGCAAGCTCCTTGGTAACAACTTGCTGGAGCTCTTGTAGCCGCTTGCGCCGTGTGCGATCCGCTACCAAATGGAATGGCTCCTTGGGCCGCGGCATGGTGTTAGGTAGAAAGCCTGTGGAATGGGGTAGGCATTTGTCCCATACCATCGCCATCATACATCGCCATGCCCCAGGTGACTAAATTTCGTGGGGTTGTAGTGAAATTCACTTGAAATTCGAACAAAATTTGTACGAATTTCATGTGAATGAGTTTGTGTGAATATTGAGGCATTCTGAAATTCGCACGAAATTCGTACGAAATTCGTACGAATTTCGTGCGAATTTCACGTGAATCTAAGAGAAATTTTTGCGAAGAAAACATTGGACCCATCCTTTTGCCCTCGTTGGCCCTCACAAAGCAAGCACAGGATGAGGCTCAAGGGTTACCACACACCCAGCGCAATGGTCATCATTCCGGCTGACACAGAGTCAGCAGTGTAACACATCAATGGGCACAGGGTACCCCGACTAAAATACAAACAGAGCTGAAGAAAATCTCGCAAAGTGGGGGGGGGAGTACCCCACATGTCGGTCAAACTGCCCATGCCTGGGGGGGGGGGGGGGAGTATATTTGTACATCCGTGCAGGTTAGAAGGGACAGGTGGTCCCGAGGTTAAAGGGTGAGGTACGCCCCCCCCACCCTTGGAGCAGAGCTCCGGCTTGCGGAGCCCTGGGAGCTCTGCTCCCAACCGCCTCAGCGAAGGAGGGGTCCATGGCCGCTAACGTGAGGCGGTGGGGGGGGTACGTCCTCGTGGGCGGCACTGACCTTGGCCATGTCGGGCGCCACGGTGCCCACCTCGACCTGCTGGCCACTCGTCAGCATGGCCATCCGGAGGCCGGTCGCCACGGCCGACATCTGGCTAGCGCAGGCCTCGGCCTGGGCATGCTAGGCCTGCGCGCCGGCCAGAAGGTGCCGGACACCGGCGGCAGTGCCCCCCCCCCCCCCGCCCTCTCCACCGGGGGGCCCTCGGCACCCTCAGCCCCCTCCCCTGTCTGTGCCGGGGGCTTTGGCGGTGCCCCCGCGGCCTTGCGCGCCGTCGCCAGGTCACGCTCTAGGGTTTTCACCCTGTTGACCAGGCGGTCCCTCTCCTTGGTGAGGTCCGCCAACCGCGACTCGGCGGCCCGCCTGTCGTCATTGGCCCTGGACAAGCGGGCCTCGAGGTCGCGGCTGGCGGCCTCCGCGCTCATGGTGCGCACCGCCCACGCCCCCGCCCGCTGCAGCTGATGCTACTGCTCCACCCACTCCCCCACCGCCCCCCTCTGCCCCCGCCCTGCCGCCGGCTCTGCCCGCTCCGCCAGGGTGGCTGTACGCGGGGCTTTCGGGGGAGGCTCGGTGTCCCCTTGGGGGGCGCGGCCTTTCCGCTTCCGGGCCGAGGGGTTGGGGGGGACCTCCTCCTCCCCCTCGACGTCAATGACAGCAGCCCCCCCCGCCCTCCGCTGCCTCCCCACATGGACGCGCATGGCAAGCCATGCCATGTCCACCCACTCCAGCCTCCGCTTCTCCCACCCCGTGACCACATTCAGCCCAAAAACCCCAGCCGTGGTCACCGTCCCCTCCTCCGCAATCCGCGCCACCCCTGTCTGCACCCGCCAGTGCCCGCTCACAAGCCGCCAGGCAAACATGCCCACCAGGTCCTACCCCTTGGGCAGGTGGGAACCCCCCGCGACCACAATGGGGCAGGGGAAGGAGATGCGGCGAATGCCTGGCATCCCCCGAGACTCCAAGTCCATGTCCCACACGGCAGAGATATGCTGCTGCCGCCCGTCAGGCCCGGGCGGCATACTCTGCGTCCAGGCCAGCTCCGGCTGCCTAGGGGCGAGGGTGACCCGTTGCAGGGGGGGGTCCAGGTGGTCGGTGCCCAAGTCCTCGCGGGACGGCATGCAGACCACCACCTCCCGCGCGGCATGCCCCGCGCCGGAGCTGGCCTCGCTGTGGCGGCCAGAGCGCCGCGAGCCCTCACTGCGCTCACTGCCTGCCTCGCTCGGGGGGGGGGGGGCGTCCACCACCGGTGCTCGGGGCCGCCTCGCTCTCCTGCTCAGGGTCCTGCAAACGGGGCCGGGGCTTGTATCGGCGCTAGGTGTGGTGCCGAATGTCTGGCGACCAAGCGTAGAACGGGACCGAGAGACAGGGAGAAGTGTGCAAGGCACCAATGGAGAATGGGGGAGCAAAGGTGGAACAATGCAACAGTAAAGCAAACAAATTGGACGAAATTCATGTGAAATTCGTACGAAATTCGTACGGATTTCGTACGAATTTGACAATGACTCAATATTCACACACATTCATTCACGTAAAATTCGTACGAAATTCGTACCAATTTCATGTGAATTTTGTCCAATATGGCAATAAAGAAAGGAAACACACAAGCAAGCACACCTTGCAATCACATGGGCATGTGATTGACCATGCCCCAGCCTTCGAGCATTTGGGCGACCGCCACGCTGGGGCAGTGTTGACCAGATGCCACAGCGTGGTCGGCCGCGCCGGGGGAGCAACGCCCGACATGGCGAAGTGGATCTCCGACTCTGCATCGACGTTGTCCCCCTTGCAGATCTCGATCGGGTGCACGCACCCCATGAAGAAGAGGATGCACTGCTCAGCGACCTCGATGACCGCGAGGTCGGAGCCCGGGGCTAAGCGGGAGAGGAAGGTGGGGTGGAAGGGGCAGGTGGGGGGGCTGGCCGGGACCGCCTCGGGGGGGTCAGCGAAGAGGGCCTGGGCAGCATCCCCCTCCCACAAACCCACCCTCCCAACCGCCCCCTTCCCCACCCACAACACCTGGTCCACGGTGGGGAAGTACCTGCTGGACAAATCCCCCGCGCGTCCAGGGCCGCCTTGGGGGGGGTCGGGTCCAGGTGCGTGGTGTTGGGCTGGTGGTGGCGGTGCCGGGGGTCGGGGGTCCACAAGTTAAAAAAAGCCCCCTGCAGCCCATCCTTGGAGTCGGGGAGGGCGGGCAACCCATGGTGGCGGCTAGTGGCCACCATCAGCAGCATGTCCCCCCTATGCAGCTGAATGGTGTCCCAGCGCGCCTCCGCCGCGTCCCCCAGCGCCGTCCCCCTCTGCACCGCCACCTGGTAGTCCTCTGACAAGCAGAGGAAGCTACTCAGGTGGCACTCCGAGATGTCCCTGCTGTCGGGGGGGAGCACCTCGGGGTGGGTGGCGACATCGGAGTGGGGGAGCTGGGCCCCACTCCCCACACTCGCCACGATGACGCTGCCCGGCGTCACTGGGTGGAGGTCCCCAACCTGAGGGACACTTTCGGTGAAGGCGGGGTGGAACTTCTTGAAGAGAGGCCCCCCGACCCCCGACCCTAGGGAGCTTTTGCTTTGCCAACGCCGGGGGAGCTCAGGATCCCTTGCCTCATCTTCACTCCGCCCGGCGTTGAAAAGCAGCTCAAAATTTTTTGCGACGACTTTTTCATCGCCGCTGCCCCATGCCTTCATCACCTTGTTCCACCCCACCTCACAATCCCTTGCTTCCACAAGCCCCCGAAGCACAATGTAGCCGTTCCCATCAACAAAGTCGAGGGGCGGCTGGGAGGGGCCAACCCTGTCGGGGGCGGGGTCGGGGTTGCCCATCACTCCATGAGGGGGGTCGGGAAGGGGTTCTGTGCGGACGGGGGGTTCACTCGAAATGAAGGGGGGGGCGCATGAGGCACCACGGTACCATTGCAAAGAAGTTGTACTGTAGAAGGTGGTGTGGGTGATGTCGGGGATGTGCACCTGTGGGGGGATGGTGGGATGGAAAGGGGCGTTGCCCAAATCATCCCACCACCGGGGGTTGGCAAGGTGCCAAGAGAAGGGGAAAAAGGAGTGGTCGGCCGGTGCACCTGCAGCAAGATCGTGCAGGCACACCATGTCGCAGTGGGGGGCGGTATACACAAGATTGGTGGTGGGGTACACCTGGACGTGGGCGCCCTTAGGCTTCCCCACCGGGTTAGTGCGCATGGAATTGAGGAGTTGGTCAAGGGTGGCAGGTTGAGGGGTCGGATGCAAAAATTTAAGGGAGGGGAGTTGGCGGCGGAGTTCCCTCCACAAGGTTGTGGCCCACGCCTTCCCCCCAAAGTAGGAGTTGTGGGTGGGGCTCCGCAGGTCGATGTGGATCACATCGGGGGAGGGGTCGAGGGATGCTGCCCAGCCCACAACATCATCCACCCCCAAAGCCCTCGACTTGTACGTCGCCTCCTCCAATTGATGCTGGGCGACGGGGAGGGCTTGGTAGTGGGCGAGGGTGTCGGCTGCGGGGTCGGGGCACGAGGGTAGGCTGGCGAGCTGGGACAAAGTCTGCTGGGACATGGTCACAAAGAGCGAAGAAAGGCTTTGAGAGCTGTGAGAAAGCGAAACAGTGGAAATTGGGGTAAATTCGTACGAAATACGTACGAAATTCGTGCGAAATTCGTGCGAATTTCACATTCACGTGAATCTGTGAACCTAGCGTGAATTTATGCGTGAATTTGGGTGCGTGAATTTCACATTCACGCGAATCTCACCAAATGTGTTCAACCATGTGCCTACTTCAAACCTCTAATTTGCACACATTTGCTGGACCTCACTTTGGGCGAAGATAGCACGACAAAAGCACACGATGGCACCAAGTTACGAGCAAAACACAGCAAAAATAGGTGAAATTCACGGTACCGTGAATCTCGGATTCAAACAGCCGGTTCACAAAGGGTACATGGGGGGGGGGGGGGCAATGGGAGGGTGCGGGGAAGGGGCGTCGATTCGGAATACAACTTTGGTAAGTCGAGGTAAATGGTTAGGATAGAACTGAAGGCGGAAAGGGCGGTGGATTGGCGGGAAGGAAATTGCAAGGGGGGGGGGGGGGCTTGGGCCCATTTCTGACCTCCCCCCCCTCCTTGGGGTCCGTGTGGGAACCCGTGCCCAACCACTGACATGGGGCGTTTGGCGTGGTGAAAGGACCCAGATGTATGAGTTAAAATGATCCCATACGACGCTGATCGTTTTGAGGAGCGTGCCATGGGGCGATTTTGAGCCCCTGCTGGTTCTCACAGAGGCTCACACATAGGGAAGGGTGTGTGTGCCATAAAGGCTAAATGAGTATGGGGGTTGCACCTGCGCGCCGCAAGCACCGCAGGGCAGGAATAATTGTCTTAAACTGCAGAAACAGTGAAACTTGCAACAAGAAAGAAAAACCACCATTCCATGACCATTTGGAGTACTTGCCGTGACCAAAGCTACAGAGTTGGGTGGGAGGGGGGCACATTGATCTGTTGACACCATCGCTCTCTACAGTGGAGCTACGGCCCCAACTCAATGTGCAAAGCTTGGTAGGCAATGCCACCCTTCTGCTGTGGTTCTAGAGGAGGGGCGTTACTCCTCGGCGAGAAGCAGTAGAGCCCCATTGCTGCTTCTGCCCCATACCCCCCTTGCCAAACTGGTGCCCATTCCCGCGCGGCGAGCGTTTTGTTTTGTTTTGTGTTTCGGATCGTTTCGCGTTTCGAGTCACACCACATGGGGTGCCCAATCCCATGTGAGTGTCGGTTCATTGCCGTCCATGGCCACTCCCACTTTATTCGTCATCCGGGGAGTACTGTATCTCTGACTTAGCCACATCACTAATGCACATCACGGCTGCACGAGGTACTCTTCGGGGTGAGCGACGATAAACTTGAGGAGGAGCTAGACAAGCATTTGGATGCGTCAAAATGCACCTCATGCTTGCGTCCGGAGATGTTCTTCGGCGAATGGCCCCAAGGACCATGTGGTTGATACTTGACGTTCAACCGGAAAGGGGCTAGTCCAGACCCCTAACCAAAAAGGGGCTAGCCATTCTTTTTTTCCCTTTACCTGGCACCTTGCCAACCGCCGGTGGTGGGAGGATTTGGGCATGGCCCCTTTCCATCCCACCATCCAATGCCACAACAGAGGCGGACCCCCCCCCCCCATCCCCGGCGCTAGCATAAACACACTGGTGGTGATGGTTGTCCAATAGTTGCGCATGCCAATGCACCAACGGGCCACAGATTCAGCAATGATCAGACCCCCGCAACAACTTTCCACTGGCTGCACCCTTTGACATGGCGAAGCAACCAGCTGGGAAGGCGTGCTGCACGAGTGCAACTCCCCGGTGAGATGACTGGCCCCACCAAGAACCTGCGGGGCCTTTCCTTGACTGCCGCGGTGTGAATTGCCTGGTTTGGCGGGGAAACGGACTGGCGCCTGGCATTCTGCCTCCCCACGGGCACATTTATAGTGGGGAGGGGGAGGGGAAGGGGGGGGGGGGGCAGGAGCGGATATACATCCCCCTCAAAGGCTTGCCTCATCTCCCTCGCATTCTGCTCTCAATCCTCTTGACGGACTCCTCACGCTGCTCCTTTCCAGCCCCCCGCTGCGGGATACGAGAGTTGAATGCTACACTGCTAAAGCAAGCAGACAATTGCAATACAACAAAGTCAGAACAAAAAGCTCTTCAGTGACATTGCCATAGGCGCCTTTCGCTGTGAAACAGGAAATACCCTGAGGTACAGTGCATATGGGGGCTCATTCAGGTAACACGCACAGAGCTATTCCTACTGAAATGCCGGACACAAGGTTTCGAATTACACCAGACCAAATTTAGTGCACCCCCCTTCCCAGGTGGACTCCCCAGCCCACCGACGCTGGACCCTCTGCCGAATCATCCAGGGCACACAAGGTGTCGCCATCCGCTGCCCAATCCCCACACCATTCAGTACAGGGCCCCACATGGGGTACATGCCACCACGTATAAAAACCCATCCTCCTGTGTGGCAGAGGCCCGTGCCTACCTCCACGGACGCCGGTGCACGCACACCTAAATTGGCGTCCATGCGCCACACGTAGTCGTACGTCTGCAATTCGGGTCTCAAGAAGAACAGATTTGTGAAGAAATGGCACATGTGGCGATAATCTGCGCAGACGGCGAACACAGCGCGCAGGGGCAGGGGGGGGCTGGGGTGCAGCATCCCGCAGCAGCAGACACACTTCCCCCGTTCACTACAACGTTCGTCTCATTCAAGTGTCTCGAGTGCCGCAATGCCAACATCCACCGTCGGTCTCACGGTTCGTGAGCTGTCCAATGGGGGCTGTTGGAGGCAGTGCCCTGGGAGCCACAGACCTGACATCTGTTGCTGTCCTTCTCGGTCTTCTGTTTCTTGTGCCCCCAAAGAAGGGGGACAGTGGAGGGGAGTCGAGGGGGGGGTTGGCACAAGGCATTGGTGGTTGGCTCCGTTAGCCTGTGGCGGCGCCTATTGGCCTCTCGCCCTTGAACCTTCTACTATGGCGAGCAGGCATCAAGGGGGGGGGCGGATGAGACCTACTTAAAGAGTGTGGATTGGGATATGTGTGAAATGGAGAAGAAAAACAGACAGACAGACAGTACAGCAAATACAAATTGAGGTAATGCACTCCTCATTGAAGGGGGGGGGGGGGTTTGGCGGCGGCACTTGGGGCGGGGGACGACGTCAAGCACACGTACACTGACCGGGCATGCTCATGACTGGTGCATGTGCACACAACCACCACACAATTGTGCGAATGCCCAGCATAACACCCCCCTTTCATGCTGGCATGAAAATGGACACCAATCAACGGATTCTATTTCTTCCAGGGAGGGAAGTGGTATAGAACATGTTACCCCCAATGGTACCTGTCAGTTGCGCTCCAACCGTCTGGTTCCAACTTCAACTGCGGCTGCAACAGTTTTGCAACTGCCACTCCTCCCCAACTGCTTTCCCAACCATGGTCAACTGGTTTTACGAGGCCGTCTCCCAATTTGGGGAAACTGGTATGGGAACCGGGGAGGGGGGTTCTCCTGTGGAGACCATTTTCAGACTGGTTCCTGAATAGGGGGAAATTGTCCCCTGTTTCGGAACTGGTCAGGGGGATGCACCCGGCAATTCACAGCAGTCATCACTTGCCCCCAAGCAGGAATCGTTCTACATGGGGGCTGGTTCCGGAAATGGGGGATTTGCGTCCTCTTGGGAGAGCTCCCCTCCCGGGGTTCCGAATGGGGGTTTTTGTCCTCAACATCATGGGGATTGAACGCAGGTTTTCAAAACGGCACTGTTTTATGGACCGTTGCATGAGCAGTGCGTATATTGGGGACGGCGGGGCGGGGCGGGGGGGGGTCATGGGGTGAGAGGGGTCCACACGAGAAAAGATGGTTCAAAGCGGAAGGGGTCAGTGGAGGGCCGTTGACAAGGCTGGAGAGGGCTGGGGGGGGGGGGAGGTAGGGGGTGCTGCAGATGGGGGCAGAATGCGGTAGGCACCGGGGCACACACCCAGTGCCGCCTCTGCACATTTGTAGTAACACGTGCACTGGGCCCACTTCTTCTTCGGCCACTTCTGCACGTGCTCTGCAGACAAGTGGATGTGTGGTCATGGTGTGGGTCGGTGGGTGTTGCTCCAGGGCACTGCATCGGGGCAGCACTCGTACAGGGGGGGGGGGGGTTTGGGTTTCGCGGTCTGCACCATTCATGGCGAGCGCGTTGCAGAAATATCTTCGCTCAGAGTCAGGGGGGGGGGGGGAGGGATGGATTGGAAGGGGAGGGACCCCAAAGGCGGCCCCCGAAGCGGTTAGACAGGCGGTTGGAGGAGGTTTCGAAAGCGGTTGGGGGTAATATCTTCTGTGCTCTGCGTCATTCATGGCGAGCGCGTTGCAGAAATATCTTCGCTCAGAGTATTCGCACTCTGTCCACGGCGGAGTATCTTCGTTGCTGGCGGTAGTGAGCAGCCCCGCCCACCAACACGCCCCACAAGAGTGCACGGCAGTGCCCGGTCCATCTTTAGGGACCATCCCCAACACTACCGGCCCAAGCCCAACTGTCCACTGCAGGCCACCCTGGCAATGCAGTGGCCCTCACGCTCTACCAGGCCTTCCTTCGCCGAGGCCTACCTGGGAGCTATACAGGGGGGGGGGGGGGGCATGGCGCTACGGACACACAGAGGACATGCGGGGGGATGCCGGCGGTTTGAAGAAACTTCGCGGCCGTTTGCTGAGGCCCAGCCGTTCACAAAGACTGCCCCGCTGTTCGCAGAAACCCCCCGGCCGTTCGCAGAGACCCCGAGACATTCACAGCAGCTCCCAACCCTTAACAAAAACTCCCCGGGTGTTCGCAGAAACCGCGTGGCGGTTCGCAGAAACCCCGCGGCCGTTTGCCGAAGCGGGGGGACAGGGGGCATACAGGGGGGGGGGGGGTTCCGCAGGGGAAAATTCTGCGCCTCCTAAATCTTGAGGGCATTGGAAGGAAAGGGATCCTGGGATTGCGATCCCCAAAAGAAACACAATACAGCAAAGCAGCCAGCAATGATTCTGCAGACGTCTGAATTGTCAAACAGTTGAACTTCACCATATGTGCCATTTGTGACAATCTCAGTGCACCTGTGGAGCCGCCGGGGGCACCCCCTGTGCCGGCGCTCTTTGGGCGCGCCGGGCGCATGGAAGCAGCGCCCAGCCCCCCTCAGGTGTGCTAAATAACAGCAATTTTGGGGCGTCCGTGGGGCGAGTGGCCTGCCTGGGCTACATGGGCCTAGCGACCACTATGGGGGTCCTCATGGGTGCTCGAGTACATCGGCTGTGTAGAATCCGCGCTGCTGCTGACCATATGCCCCTGCCTGCCCCTTCACTGCCTTGTTGCTTGTCGTGCCTTTGTCAGTGCCCCTGCCAGGCTTGCGCACCCATGGCGTTTGGCCTCACGGGACACCTCCACCTGCTGCTTGATCGATGCCTCAGCCTCTCTTGCCAGGACCCACTGATGGGTATTGTCTTTGTGCTGGAGAACCTGTCATCTGAGGGCCTTGCCCTTGGCAGGTCAGGGGGGTGCACTGCGATTTGGTGTGGGGGATGCACACATGGCAGCGCACGTGCATGATGGCCTTGGGAATGCCCCCCGCGGGTGGCCGTCTCACTAGAGGGGCACGGCGTTTGGGAGGGGCTGTATTGAGAAGCCCTGATTTGATTTCAAATGTGGAGAGCACAAGAGAGGGGGATGGGTACGAATAACAGCGGATGTGACACAATTTGATTTCAAATGTGGAGAGCACGAGAGAGGGGGATGGGTACAAATAACAGCAGATGTGACACAACTTGATTTCAAATGTGGAGAGCAAAAGAGAGGGGAATGGGTATGAATAACAGCGGATGTGACACAATTTGATTTCGAATGTGGAGAGCACGAGAGAGGGGGATGGGTACGAATAACAGCGGATGTGACACAATTTGATTTCAAATGTGGAGAGCGAGAGAGAGGGGGATGGGTACGAATAACAGCGGATGTGACACAACTTGATTTCAAATGTGGAGAGCACGAGAGAGGGGGATGGGTACGAATAACAGCGGATGTGACACAATTTGATTTCACATGTGGAGAGCACGAGAGAGGGGGATGGGTACGAATAACAGCGGATTTGACACAATTTGATTTCAAATGTGGAGAGCACGAGAGAGGGGGATGGGTATGAATAACAGCGGATGTGACACAATTTGATTTCAAATGTGGAGAGCACGAGAGAGGGGGATGGGTACGAATAACAGCGGATGTGACACAATTTGATTTCACATGTGGAGAGCACGAGAGAGGGGGATGGGTACAAATAACAGCGGATGTGACACAGTTTGAGTTCAAATGTGGAGAGCACGAGAGAGGGGGATGGGTACGAATAACAGCGGATGTGACACAATTTGATTTCACATGTGGAGAGCACGAGAGAGGGGGATGGGTACAAATAACAGCGGATGTGACACAACTTGATTTCAAATGTGGAGAGCACGAGAGAGGGGGATGGGTACGAATAACAGCGGATGTGACACAATTTGATTTCAAATGTGGAGAGCGAGAGAGAGGGGGATGGGTACGAATAACAGCGGATGTGACACAATTTGATTTCAAATGTGGAGAGCACGAGAGAGGGGGATGGGCACAAATAACAGCGGATGTGACACAATTTGATTTCAAATGTGGAGAGCACAAGAGAGGGGGATGGGTACGAATGACAGCGGGTGTGACACAACTTGATTTCAAATGTGGAGAGCACGAGAGAGGGGGATGGGTACAAATAACAGCGGATGTGACACAATTTGATTTCAAATGTGGAGAGCACGAGAGAGGGGGATGGGTACGAATAACAGCGGATGTGACACAATTTGATTTCACATGTGGAGAGCACGAGAGAGGGGGATGGGTATGAATAACAGCGGATGTGACACAATTGGATTTCACATGTGGAGAGCACGAGAGAGGGGGATGGGTACAAATAACAGCGGATGTGACACAATTTGATTTCACTTCCGGAGAGCACGAGAAAGGGGGATGGGTACAAATAACAGCGGATGTGACACAGTTTGATTTCAAATGTGGAGAGCACGAGAGAGGGGGATGGGTACGAATAACAGCGGATGTGACACATTTTGATTTCAAATGTGGAGAGCACGAGAGAGGGGGATGGGTATGAATAACAGCGGATGTGACACAATTGGATTTCAAATGTGGAGAGCACGAGAGAGGGGGATGGGTACAAATAACAGCGGATGTGACACAATATGATTTCACATGTGGAGAGCACGAGAAAGGGGGATGGGTACAAATAACAGCGGATGTGACACAATTTGATTTCAAATGTGGAGAGCACGAGAGAGGGGGATGGGTACAAATAACAGCGGATGTGACACAATTTGATTTCACATGTGGAGAGCACGAGAAAGGGGGATGGGTACGAATAACAGCGGATGTGACACAATTTGATTTCAAATGTGGAGAACACGAGAGAGGGGGATGGGTATGAATAACAGCGGATGTGACACAACTTGATTTCAAATGTGGAGAGCACGAGAGAGGGGGATGGGTACGAATAACAGCGGATGTGACACATTTTGATTTCAAATGTGGAGAGCACAAGAGAGGGGGATGGGTACGAATAACAGCGGATGTGACACAACTTGATTTCGAATGTGGAGAGCACGAGAGAGGGGGATGGGTACGAATAACAGCGGATGTGACACAATTTGATTTCAAATGTGGAGAGCACAAGAGAGGGGGATGGGTACGAATAACAGCGGATGTGACACAATTTGATTTTACATGTGGAGAGCACGAGAGAGGGGGATGGGTACGAATGACAGCGGATGTGACACAACTTGATTTCAAATGTGCAGAGCACGAGAGAGGGGGATGGGTACAAATAACAGCGGATGTGACACAACTTGATTTCAAATGTGGAGAGCACAAGAGAGGGGGATGGGTACGAATGACAGCGGATGTGACACAACTTGATTTCAAATGTGGAGAGCACGAGAGAGGGGGATGGGTATGAATAACAGCGGATGTGACACAATTTGATTTCAAATGCGGAGAGCACGAGAGAGGACGGTGGGTACAAATAACAGCGGATGTGACACAATTTGATTTCAAATGTGGAGAGCACGAGAGAGGGGGATGGGTACGAATAACAGCGGATGTGACACAATTTGATTTCAAATGTGGAGAGCACGAGAGAGGGGGATGGGTACGAATAACAGCGGATGTGACACAATTGGATTTCACATGTGGAGAGCACGAGAGAGGAGGATGGGTACAAATAACAGCGGATGTGACACAATTTGATTTCACTTCCGGAGAGCACGAGAGAGGGGGATGGGTACAAATAACAGCGGATGTGACACAGTTTGATTTCAAATGTGGAGACCACGAGAGAGGGGGATGGGTACGAATAACAGCGGATGTGACACAACTTGATTTCAAATGTGGACAGCACGAGAGAGGGGGATGGGTATGAATAACAGCGGATGTGACACAATTGGATTTCACATGTGGAGAGCACGAGAGAGGGGGATGGGTACAAATAACAGCGGATGTGACACAATATGATTTCAAATGTGGAGAGCACGAGAGAGGGGGATGGGTATGAATAACAGCGGATGTGACACAATTTGAGTTCAAATGTGGAGAGCACGAGAGAGGGGGATGGGTATGAATAACAGCGGATGTGACACAATTGGATTTCACATGTGGAGAGCACGAGAGAGGGGGATGGGTACAAATAACAGCGGATGTGACACAATATGATTTCACATGTGGAGAGCACGAGAGAGGGGGATGGGTATGAATAACAGCGGATGTGACACAACTTGATTTCAAATGTGGAGAGCACGAGAGAGGGGGATGGGTACGAATGACAGCGGATGTGACACAATTTGATTTCAAATGCGGAGAGCACGAGAGAGGACGGTGGGTACGAATAACAGCGGATGTGACACAATTTGATTTCAAATGTGGAGAGCACGAGAGAGGGGGATGGGTATGAATGACAGCGGATGTGACACAACTTGATTTCACATGTGGAGAGCACGAGAGAGGGGGATGGGTACAAATAACAGCGGATGTGACACAATTTGATTTCACATGTGGAGAGCACAAGAGAGGGGGATGGGTACAAATAACAGCGAATGTGACACAATTTGATTTCACTTCCGGAGAGCACGAGAAAGGGGGATGGGTACGAATAACAGCGGATGTGACACAACTTGATTTCAAATGTGGAGACCACGAGAGAGGGGGATGGGTACGAATGACAGCGGATGTGACACAACTTGATTTCAAATGTGGAGAGCACGAGAGAGGGGGATGGGTATGAATAACAGCGGATGTGACACAATTGGATTTCACATGTGGAGAGCACGAGAGAGGGGGATGGGTACAAATAACAGCGGATGTGACACAATATGATTTCACATGTGGAGAGCACGAGAGAGGGGGATGGGTATGAATAACAGCGGATGTGACACAATTTGAGTTCAAATGTGGAGAGCACGAGAGAGGGGGATGGGTACGAATAATAGCGGATGTGACACAATTTGATTTCACATGTGGAGAGCACGAGAAAGGGGGATGGGTACGAATAACAGCGGATGTGACACAATTTGATTTCAAATGTGGAGAGCACGAGAGAGGGGGATGGGTATGAATAACAGCGGATGTGACACAACTTGATTTCAAATGTGGAGAGCACGAGAGAGGGGGATGGGTACAAATAACAGCGGATGTGACACAATTTGATTTCAAATGTGGAGAACACGAGAGAGGGGGATGGGTACGAATAACAGCGGATGTGACACAACTTGATTTCAAATGTGGAGAGCACGAGAGAGGGGGATGGGTATGAATAACAGCGGATGTGACACATTTTGATTTCAAATGTGGAGAGCACGAGAGAGGGGGATGGGTACGAATAACAGCGGATGTGACACAATTTGATTTCAAATGTGGAGAGCACGAGAGAGGGGGATGGGTACGAATGACAGCGGATGTGACACAACTTGATTTCAAATGTGGAGAGCACGAGAGAGGGGGATGGGTACAAATAACAGCGGATGTGACACAATTTGATTTCAAATGTGGAGAGCACAAGAGAGGGGGATGTGTATGAATAACAGCGGATGTGACACAATTTGATTTTACATGTGGAGAGCACGAGAGAGGAGGATGGGTATGAATAACAGCGGATGTGACACAACTTGATTTCAAATGTGGAGAGCACGAGAGAGGGGGATGGGTACGAATAACAGCGGATGTGACACAATTTGATTTCAAATGTGGAGAGCACGAGAGAGGAGGATGGGTACAAATAACAGCGGATGTGACACAACTTGATTTCAAATGTGGAGAGCACGAGAGAGGGGGATGGGTACGAATAACAGCGGATGTGACACAATTTAATTTCAAATGTGGAGAGCACGAGAGAGGGGGATGGGTACGAATAACAGCGGATGTGACACAACTTGATTTCAAATGTGGAGAGCACGAGAGAGGACGGTGGGTATGAATAACAGCGGATGTGACACAGTTTGAGTTCAAATGTGGAGAGCACGAGAGAGGGGGATGGGTACGAATAACAGCGGATGTGACACAATTTGATTTCACATGTGGAGAGCAAGAGAGAGGGGGATGGGTACAAATAACAGCGGATGTGACACATTTTGATTTCAAATGTGGAGAGCACGAGAGAGGGGGTTTTGGCAAGAAGCCATGGTCTTGTGTTCTCGTCTGCAGCTGGCGGCGCCCACTGGCAGATCGCCATTCGCTGCCCTTCCCTTCCCTTTCCTTTCCTTCAGTGAAGGTCCACCAAGCCGCTGTTTTGGTCCGCCGTTTCTGTTTCTCCATGGTGGCGGGTTGCGTCGACCAAAACATTAAGGATCCATACGGCAGTACCCTTCACCTCCATGAGGTCACGTTCATGCTCATGGCGGAGTGCTTCCATCGCGTGTGTGGGTGAGCTGCGTAAACTCAGCACAACTGTCACCACTTCCCCCCATGTGTCACACGTTCACGGCTCAACAGGAGCGCCAACGGTGGTGCCCGGTCCAAGCTGCGCGACCATCCTCAACACCATCGGCACATGCTCAACTGTTCACCGCATGCCATACCCCCGGCGATGCAGTGCTACGGAGTCGTGGCGGGTACTCGCACTCTCGCTGTACCACATCTTCTTCACTGGGAGCTCCACGTGAGTCGCGGTGTCGTTAGCATGCTCTCGGCACGCTCGGCGCGTTCCACGCCCCAACAGCCCCCGTGGGGGGGCGATCCACGTCATGCGTGGTATGAGGGGGTTTTGGCAAGAAGCCATGGTCTTGTGTTCTCGTCTGCAGCTGGCGGCGCCCACTGGCAGATCGCCATTCGCTGCCCTTCCCTTCCCTTTCCTTTCCTTCAGTGAAGGTCCACCAAGCCGCTGTTTTGGTCCGCCGTTTCTGTTTCTCCATGGTGGCGGGTTGCGTCGACCAAAACATTAAGGATCCATACGGCAATACCCTTCACCTCCATGAGGTCACGTTCATGCTCATGGCGGAGTGCTTCCATCGCGTGTGTGGGTGAGCGAGAGAGGGGGATGGGTACGAATAACAGCGGATGTGACACAATATGATTTCAAATGTGGAGAGCACGAGAGAGGGGGATGGGTACGAATAACAGCGGATGTGACACAATTTGATTTCACATGTGGAGAGCACGAGAAAGGGGGATGGGTACGAATAACAGCGGATGTGACACAATTTGATTTCACATGTGGAGAGCACGAGAAAGGGGGATGGGTACGAATAACAGCGGATGTGACACAATTTGATTTCAAATGTGGAGAGCACGAGAGAGGGGTATGGGTATGAATAACAGCGGATGTGACACAACTTGATTTCAAATGTGCAGAGCACAAGAGAGGGGGATGGGTACAAATAACAGCGGATGTGACACAATTTGATTTCAAATGTGGAGAGCACGAGAGAGGGGGATGGGTACGAATAACAGCGGATGTGACACAACTTGATTTCAAATGTGGAGAGCACGAGAGAGGGGGATGGGTATGAATAACAGCGGATGTGACACAATTTGATTTCAAATGCGGAGAGCACGAGAGAGGACGGTGGGTACGAATAACAGCGGATGTGACACAATTTGATTTCAAA
>OZ038397.1:31261691-31375262 GCA_964036045.1 Eutreptiella sp. 'Long Island Sound 2002'
GACGGGCTCCGCGGCCCCCCACCTCCGAAACCCATCAATCTGTGCGCGTTTGCGTCTGACAGCGACCGCAGTGCTCACCCCCGGCCCCAGTCATGGCCAGAGCACCGCAAACACACCTGTCGTTGAAGTAGCGGTCCAGTAGGGGCAACACCGTCGCGAGCTGCAGGGCGTACGCGGGGGCCCCGGCACCGTAGACCAGGTACGTGATCACCGCCTTGGGCTTGCTGGAGAGGGGGATGTTCACCGTACAGCCCTTGCTGGTCCAGCCCGGCTTGCAGTCACAGTAGGGCAGC
This sequence comes from Eutreptiella sp. 'Long Island Sound 2002', assembly GCA_964036045.1. NCBI lineage: Eukaryota > Euglenozoa > Euglenophyceae > Eutreptiales > Eutreptiaceae > Eutreptiella > Eutreptiella sp. 'Long Island Sound 2002'. The sequence continues at coordinate 31,261,985 of OZ038397.1, forward strand.
TTGCCTGTGGGACGGTGACGGGGCAGCAGCACTTACGAAAAGGGTGTACCCCGCACCCCCACCCCACCCCCCCTTGGGCAGCCGTGTTTCGCAATTTGCCCGGGAGGATGGTCGTTTGAGGGTTGAGCGTTCTCGAGGGTGAAGGCGCCGATCAACGAGGTGGGTGGTCCGACAAGAATGTGTGGTCAGCTTTGAGGTCTCACATTTTTTCTTCTTTGTCACATACACTATTGCAATGCAAAATGGGCACAGCTCAGGTTCCGAGTGCCAGAATCCTCGTCAGTTGGATCGTCAAACAAGGCAAAGCATGTCCGACGCCAATAGGCGCCTTTCTGCAGTACAGAGAGCAGGGCGGGTACATCCTTTGTCACATACACACGCATGGCGCGACGACTGAACTGAACGGCGGCAGTTGTCTCAAAGTATTCACCTTGTCAGGTCCCAGAACGAGGGGTACACTATGTGGATTATCCCGGAATGTTGGTGTTCCGGAGAGCAATTCATACGGCGATACGCACTCACTCTCAAACTCACAACTGTGAAGCACGTTGGCGGGACACAGCGGGGGCTGAATAACGGACGACGTGCGTGCGCGCAGATACATACGCGCGCGCGCACGACGCAGAGCGACCAAAAGCAACGCACAGACAGAAGCAAGCACGGGCACCCATGCTGCCACATCGTTCATTCTCAAAAACTGCAATGAACCGGGAATTTCCTGTATTATGAATTGCAGAAAGCGGGTCAGGGCCCTCGCGGGCCACTCATAACCTTCCTTTGTGTATCACAGGATAGGCAGCGATCGGGCGCCACAGCCATGAACCTTTCATTAAGCTTTTCGCCTTTGCAATAGCATAGACAACACACATTTGTCCCTTCGAGTTCAAACCCCAGCCCTGTTTAGACACCAATGATGCAATTTCCGCCTGCGCAGTCGCTGGATCCTGATTGGGCTGGCATATCCCTCAGCCCGAAGAAACTCCTCGAATGCTCCCCAGAACCACCACTTGCAAAACACACGCACGCGCGCGCACACACACACTGATGGCTGTCAGAGGGGTTTATCATCAGAATGCCTTGAGCTGGACTCTGGTCATTTCATTGTGGGCCTCCAATTTTGTCCTAGTGTCAAACTGCGGTCCACGTGCACCGAACTTCACCCCACAGCTGTCAGCACTTGATACCAAGTAGCGCCAGGAACGGCGCAGTTTGCCCGTGCCGGGGGGGGGGGGGGGCGTTGCTGCGCAAGCCGATCGTTGCGCAGAGGAGGTGGGGGGGGGGGGGGGGCAGCATCCGGAGTTTCCCTGACATCCACCAATTGTTTTGTCCCGTTCGGCATGGCGACTGCCGGGGTTTGACCACCGACTGTCACTGTGGCGTTTGCGCTCCTTTTATTGGCCCCCACCTTACGCCCCCCCCCCCCCTTTGTCCTGGCCACGCCCTTGTCCAAGCTACAGTAGGTGTAGGGACCGTATTAATTTGGGACCTAATTTAATTCAGTACCAAATGTAGTGCAGCCACAAGACATGGGTTTGGTGACAAATCCGCCAGTTACATAGAGTCATGGACCCATTTGTTGTGAGTGTTTGCCCACTTGAACCCACATAGCTCTGATTTTGGGGATATTTGTGCACCATATCCCCCTTTCTTGCATCAGCTCGCCGTGCCGGTAGTTGTATGTGTCGCGCCCAAGCTACGCCCTTGTCCAAGCTACGCCCTTGTCCAAGCTACAGTAGGCGTAGGGACTGTATGAATTTGGGACTTTTGTGTCGCTTATACAAAGGGGGGGGGGTACACACGCCCTTTCTTTGTGGCCGGGTGATGTCTGCCGCCGTGGGCCATGTGGGGGTCCTACAGCAGAATCTCATGCGAGATCCGGCGGGCAGCGGGGGTGCCGCGGGGTTTCAAGCAACGCGCCACATCCGCGGACCGCCAACCGTTGTCGGCTCACTGCCGACCGCCACCCCGGCCCTGGGGCTTTCCCTGACTTCAACCATCGGGTACCTTTCGGAAACCCCCACGGGAAATGGCGCGTGTGGCGTGGCGTTGCCTCCGGGGGTCAGGACAGGGGTCCGCGTCACTACCAGTCGTCTGTGGCGCTCTGATCGAGGGGTGTCAGTGCAGAGACGTACCAGTGATGGACCAGCCACGGCGGTTGCATTCAGCACTCAGAACTGCGGGACGGCGCACCTGCACCAGCTTCTCCCACGCGGAGTAGTTCCAATCGCCTGACGTGCCGTTTCTGAAACAAGCGGACGAGCTGCGCACCGAGAGATCGGCGTGGGAGGATTTGCAGTCCGGTGGGGCAGGAGGGCAAAGGGATGTGGCGCGGTGGTGTGGCGGGACCGGGGGCAAACGTGGGGATGAGTGGCAGTGCGGTCGCGGGGCTTGTGGCCGCTGCAGAGCCCCGGGGCTGACCAATACGCAGACCCTCCGGGCCTTGTCCAAATGCGCGACCCCTGGACCAAGGGTTTGCCCGCCTGGGAGTACGTGGACGCAACACAAAACCAACACATCTTCATCCCGGAAAAGAGTGAACCCGAGAAGAAAGTCCGGGAGACACTGTTCCGCAAAACACACACCTCTCCACAAATGCGCAGGCCCACCCCTCGAGCCATCTCAGCCCGTCGATCACCCTCTCAAGGACCAAGACGGGACGGGGATGCCCCCCCAGGGCTCGACACGCGGCAGGGCATACTGTTCCACGGGCTCCAGATACTGCTCATTGATGATCCTTCGTTCACTCAAAGTGGCTTTTGCGGCGCACCTTCAGCACGAGAGACGCATCGAACCCCCCAAAAACCCCGTTCCCCCAAATCGAACGACCTGCCCCACTGCGCCCCACGCCCCCACTCAACGCTCCTCACTGCACCGCATCACGTCCCTGGGACAAACACACGATCCCTTCAGAAAAGCGGACATACTTGCGGAATACGAGCCAGTTTTTGAGCATCATCCGGCGCACGCGATGTGAATTGCGTCTTTGATTGGCACTGCGGGGAAGACGGGCATAGCAGAGCGAGTGGCGCCGGCGAAGACGCATGCACCCACAAACGCGGGCTGCAGAGCTGCAGACCGCAGAGCAAGTGGCTTGCCTCTCCTGTTGTGCATTGCACTCGCCGTTTCCAATGATTCTATCGCGTGCACGAGGAGTGTACGTGGGGTGCATCGCGTGGAGGAGTGTCGTACGACGGGAGTGCGTATCGCGTGTGGTACAGTGTGGGAGGGGTCTGTGGGCTCCGCCGCGTGTGTGGCCACTGCGGATTTGGGGAACTTTTGTTTTAGGACCGACCATCCGAAGTACCGGCGGTGTGTGTTATGGCGAACGTGGCTCCACCACAGCAAATCGGAGCGGGGCTACACCTTCTCATGTTTGCTCAGATCCTGTCAGACATGTGGTTACAGCCGTGCGTGTACGGTTGCGCACGGCTAATTTCTCCGGATATGCACAGTTGCGCACGGCGAGATCGGAAGGTGGCGCACGCTTGCGCACGGTTGAGCAGCACTTCAACCGGGCCCACAAGTGGGCGGAAATGCTACGTCACCGCTGCATTCTCGGGGATCCTCAACAAAGGGGACACAATCAAAGCACAAAGAAAACAAAAATAAACAAGAGAAAAATTGTTCCATGGCCTTACCGATCCAGCCAGATTTCTGCAAATTGCCTGCACTGTTGCAGAGGCAGTGCTTTACCCACCAGGGTATGGGCCATCTCTGATGGTCCTCTGTACAGGGGTGGTATTGATATTTGGTCGATATTGGTCTTCATCCATTATTGGGGTCTCCTGAAAAAACTGAGTATTTTGAGTATAGACATATGGGCTGAAAACCCATTTTTTCACGCTCTACTAGTTCAAGCAAAATTTCGTTCAGGCGCCTTTGGCGCCCATGGTCTGGCACTTCCCAGCCAAAAACCAGCAGGGAGAGGGGGGGGGAGGGTCGGCGTAAAGGGTCCGGTGCCGGCGCCCCCCCCCCCCCCCCCTGCCGTGCTTTCCAGTCAAAATTTGCGGTCAAAAATTGGTCGCACAGTTGCGCACGGCTGGAGTACAAGACAGCGCACGGTTGCGCACGGGTACATTTGAAGAGGATGTACGGTTGCGCACGGCAAAGCCCCACCCTTGTGCACGGCTGTAACCACATGTCTGGATCCAGTTGAGACACACACAAAAGGTGTCCCAAGGTTGGGGTTGATGAAGCTCTTCTGTGAGCAAAATGAGAAGATTCCCAAGGGTGAGCCACACCTGCTGGTAGTGCAATAGCAGGGCGACTCGCGTCATGGGACTCAGCAAGCTGAGGGGAACCCCATGATCCCAACTAGAAATTAGTTTAATTTCTTATCCAGCAGTGCTGGATATATCAGAAATTAAGCTGATAAGAACAGATACTACACTTGATCTTAGCCAAAAGGCCGAGAAGGTATGCCCCAACATGGGGGCTTTTCGGTCAACTCAGCCATCCGTGAACACTTCATGGTTGTGGTCTTGACGGAGAAGGGGGGTATTCAAGAATGCTTTGGTTGCAAGATTGTCTCGTACAAGTGGCTAGCTCGCCTAGTGATTTAGCCTAGTGATTTAGCCAACGTTATTGTGACATTTACCGTGATGCGGGGCACAAAGCGTGCTTGCCATCTTTCTTCGTGATCGAACAAGAACTTCGACAAATAGGGGTTGTTGTCCTTCTTCGTGACACTCCGCAAGGGTGGAGCGTGCGCGCACATTGCGACATTGCCCGGGCCCATGTGCGACGACCCATGGCTTCATGTTGCACGACGTCCAGCCCACACGGTATAGGTTTCTGATGTTTCAACTTTGTTTTTAGAGATAGCCAGAAAGTATGAGTAAAAGGTTGGTAATGACAACTTATCTTTCAACGTTTTTTTGGTTGAAGTATTAGTATAAATCCCCATACCCCCAGACGGATCAATCCGCATGGCCGGGATAAGAAAGAGCAGATCCAGGTCAGATGATGTCCAATCATCGTGACTGCCACCCCCCATGGCTTGTGTAGGCTGTGCCAGAGTACTACGAGGGGGTATGTGTGGGTTGCGGGCGGTGTACGTGAGGTGCACGTCCCGCGTGAATGACCGGCGCCCTTCCCCGCGAGTCGGACAACAGCAAATGCCGCGAGCGTGACCTGTCAACGCAGATGGCTCTCGAGGCAGGTCCACACAACACGCGATGCACCCTGTGGCCGCACACCTGTACTCCCCGCACGTGATGATGGTGCTGTTGGGCCGCTCCCCCATGTAGGCGCCCCACCACCCGAACGACCCGGAGGTCAGCAAGAAGTGCCGGCAACTCGACATCAACGCCAGGGCCTCCAGAGGTTGTCCTGCCGACACCAGACGAGGAAGCGCGGTCAGCGAGATCTGCGATTGGAGTTCTGTGGGAGGCCAGGGACCGTCGCTGGTGTCCCCGTTGCCCAACACAAAACCAGGTCCTTTATCAATACAGCACATACGTCCTGCCTTACGCAGTGCAATCGAAACGGTGTCATCGAGGCGGTAACCGGCTCCAATGCCACTTGTGTTTGGGCGCCAATCGCCGAACCACACGGAGCCACACACCTGCCGCAGTCGCAGCAACCAGACGGTGCTGGGTTTGACCCAACACAGCATCTAGGCTCTGCCAGCCCATGTGCACCTCGGTAGTCAAGGCCCTGGGCCTGGGGCCCATCCAGGTATTCTTTGAGAAGAGGGGGAGGAGGTCTGGGGGCCAAGGGTTCACGTCCAAAAAAAAAAAGCCCCCAAAATTGTGTCATTCGAATGTGGGCCCTGGCGGAGGCTCGCCCCACAAAACCACTGGTGGGGGTTTGCGGCCCCTGACGCCCCCGCCCCATCAAAGGTCAGCAATCCATATATCGCACGAACGCGGCCCCGGGGGGTTGTGCGATGCAATTTCGGGCCTCATTTTTCGACCGGAAACAATTTCACTCGTATGTACGTGCACTCCCTACATTCCTACTTCGCAGCTGTGTGCTCAAAGACAAGGAGACCTTGACAAACAAGCTCGGAAGCGGAGTTCATCTGCACCACAGCCAAAGGGCAACACACCCTTGTTGGATTGTGTGACCCACGTGCCAATTCGGGCATCCAAAGACAAAGTGGCAGAAACAATGCCCGCTCATGTATCCATCAGGCACTACCCGATATCCACTCGCCAGCGCCAAACGACTATTGCTCGCCAACGTCCAGGAATTATGGGGAATTATGGGCAATTATGGGGGCCCCCTTCTGACCCTCCCCCCCCCCCCCCCGGGCAGAAACCCAACGGGCCTCAGTGGAACGGCAGCCAGGGTACGGGGAGAGGAAGGCAAGTCTTGTGGCGTCCTCTCCCACCGCCCGTCCCTGGTACCAACCCCCGTCTGCTGTGGGGCAGGTGGGGCACGGAGTCCTGAAACCCCCAACACAAGGCTGCACTGCAACGCTGTCCGCTGTTTTGGTAAGCGGGGTTGGCCTAAACCCCAGCAGGGGTGTCAGGGGAACTGACGCCCACAAAATACTTCCTCCTCAGGTCATGTCATGGCCAAGGACCCCTGCAACTTTTTCGCGTCCATCCTCCCCCTGTGAACCAATCATGTGTCGTTCTCCATTCTGTGTAACAGGTGAAATGCTTTGGCTGGATCTTGTGGGTACAATGCGAATACATTGACGGTTTTTGGAGATTAAAGGGTACGAGTTCTGGCTTCTGCTTTCCCATGACATGTCGAGTTCCGACGGGGTCCAGGGAGTATTTCCATGTTTGAGTTGCACACCTACAGCTGGTATCGTTCCCAGGCATGGCAACATGACATCTTAACAGAATCCCAGACAACGAACTCGATGATTGGGGGTGTAAGGGATTCAAAGTACTATTTGATCTGAACCGAAAGATACGATCACAGCATGCAGGCTGCTAGAACACAAACCACAAGCAAGAAATTAGAGGAGACCCAGCGGCGTCATTTTGTACAGCACAGCACGGAATACATTCCAGCATTCCAGCAGGAATGATCACACCAAGCAGGCGAGTGGCAGTGGAACGCTGAGCTGCGGGATCTTACAAAAAAAAGGATCCAGTGATCCAGTACGGGTGCTGGTATCCCTTGGTATCCAGCCTGTCTCACGTTGTAGCAATTGTGTCGGTGAGCTATTTGTCCGGAGTCTCTGAGAGCAGGGGATTTCCTGCTTACTGCAACACCAAATTGGTAAGAAAATAGAGTCCTAACCCCAGGGAGGACAAACTTTGACCAGCTTTACATGACAAGACGGATGAGACTCTCAGGCCGGGAATTGAACCCGGGTCTTCCGCGTGACGGGCGGAAATACTGACCACTATACTACCTAAGAGGTTTATACTACGGCTGTAGACGAGTACATGAATCTTGCTCATGACCGAGGCTAAGATAAATCCACCTGGAGTAGTGGCCATGTGGGAGGATGACACTTCAGATCAGGGGGCACAACAGCGAAATCTCCAACAAACCTTCATGCAGGTACCAGGTGGCGTTGGGTGTCAGTTCCCTCACACGTTTCACATAGTTGCAGCTGGGGCAGTCTGTGGAAGAAGGATGGGCAATACAGTGAGCGAAGTACAAGTGGCAGAGGATTTCTGCAGCCAACCCCAGCTAACCCATGGTTACCCTGAGGTCCAGATCCCCACCTTGGTTAGAACCCCTTGAAATGCTTCTCGTACGCTTGAGCACTGTCAATAAGGAGGCCCACAGGCAGCAGGACCTTGAAAAGGCGGTCCCCTCAGTGGCCCCGCACGTGAGGCAGGACCTGGTCAACACGTCTGTGCCGTGTGCGTGGAAATGAGACTTCCGGGCGGCTGAGCGGGGCGGCCAAGAAAACTGCACCGATCTTTGGGGGTTGTGGGTGGTATGCAGGGCCCTTTCTGTTGAACGTGCACACACTCCGGAGGTGCAGGTCACACCCGGTGAGCACGGTGGCTACCAGCGGAACCCACTACTCACATGGCCTGGGGCCGGTGGCCCGCACCAAATGACCTGGGGATATGGGCTGACCACACCCCGCCACCCCATGATCATTTGGGGGGCATCAACATATTGACCCTCGGGTCGGTTCCGTCATCGGAAGCCACAGGGAAAATCCTAACCAACTGCCCAACCAACTGCCGGCGGCTACTGCCGGGAGGCTCCGAAGAAGCACGCGCACTTTGCTCCGGACCCGGCCAGGCCCGATGATTGGATTGTCCTGGAGGGATTTGCAACCGCAGTTTGGTAACCGAAATACCCGCTGTTGAAGAAGCAGCCTGGTGCGACAATATGCCTCAGAACGAGGGTGCCAGGACAACCACCGCACCCAAAACAATGGGCGAGGGTTCGCAAAGTACCGATCGGGTTTGTTCATCCTTGTGCACTCACAAACCATCCCTCTGAGTGAACAAATGTCAGAGGAAGAACAAATATCAAACGCCGGATAGAAAGCACTACGCGGGGAACATCGTCCAGCCATAGCCGCACTGAATCCGAAAGTGTCCCTCTGTCTGCTGCACTTCGCAACCACAAAATCTTGTGCCGCGCCTCTTGGACCGCTGTTTTCTTCGGATCCGCCTTCTCTGCTTTTGGACCCCTCCCCCTCCCCCAACAACAATGCTTCCCTCAGCCCAGGCAGAACCCAGTGACCCCAAAGGTGGCGGACGGGGAGGGGTGACCTGTGAACAGAAGGAAGACGGGGTTTGGCAGCACTTTCTGGAAGTAGATGACGCCCTTCATCACGTACTCGGGGGTGGGAGCCAACCAGTTGGTCTGGAGCGCTCGGTCGCCCAAGCGCATGTGCACTGCGACGAACGTTGCCTCGGTGCCGAATCGATTTTCGAGATTGCGGGTCTCCTGCTGCCTGCCACAGAACGGAGTGCCCAAGATGCGGCCGCGCGCAACGGATGCGGAGTGCCGACGGTGTGAAGGATACGGAGGGGGGCGTGCAGCACGACTCTCCCGAGTTCCAGGGACTAAGCAGGAACGGTTCGGCGGTCAAGCATCATTTGCCAAGCGGCGGGTGTCCAGACTTTCCTAAAAATCAATCGATAAAGAAAATGTCTCGCATGGAAACTGTTCCCTCGGGGGGGGTGTCTGCGTGGATTGCATACATTCTGGTGCGAGGGAAAATCCTAACCAACTGCCCAACCAACTGCCGGCGGCTACTGCCGGGAGGCTCCGAAGAAGCACGCGCACTTTGCTCCGGACCCGGCCAGGCCCGATGATTGGATTGTCCTGGAGGGATTTGCAACCGCAGTTTGGTAACCGAAATACCCGCTGTTGAAGAAGCAGCCTGGTGCGACAGTATGCCCCAGAACGGCCACCCGCCGGTTGTGGTTTTGTTTTGCCGGTGGTGTGGCGTCCTGGTGCCCCCACTGCAGCAAATTCCCTTGGAGGCACCCACAGGGGCTGTGACATCTTTCGTGCGGCATGCGGCGACCTTCAGGGACCACCGGATTTCGTTTCCGTGCAGCATCCCTTTGAAATCACAGTTCTACGAGGAGCAACGGGCGCGGTACACGTGCGGTGTGCGCACAGTGCAGAAACCAACGCGCGGCAGACCCGTTCGGAATTGGCTTTTGGGGCAGAGTGCTCACGCGCATTGCTGATGCAGATTGTGTGGGATTACTTCCTGTCGTGGAAAGAGGTCGTTCGAAAAGGGGGGGGGGACTGGAATTGCAGTACACTTGACTGAAGGGCCACCATGGTGAGACCCATTTGCTTTGGTGTCCATAAAGCGATGCGCAATGTGAAAAAATCGTTTTACATCCAACATTTCCAAGGTTGTGTAATCCAAAAGGTTCGCCCTCCTCCCGCTTTCAATGCTTGGCCCAGCTTGTCTCAGTCTTCAGGATCTTTGTCTGCGTTTGTATGTGCATGTTGAAATGACATAGGTGATGGTTTTGCCAAAACTAAAAGTAAGAAAAACGAAAGACCAATAAAACACCATTTGTTTTGTACGTAGGTCTGCGTGACATCTTTTCAGCTGCGGTGCGTCTCCCGAAAAGATATTGCATGTTTCCAGAACAATCAAAAATCCTAGTTCAAATCTCAACCCCAACCAACCATGCTGTTGTCATGCAAAAATTTTCCATTTTCATTGTTGCAGGAGATACTCTGGGCCATACATACAACCGGATACAGCGGTGGGGGATTGTGATTTGTAGGACAACTGCAAATGCGTGCAAATCTATTCAACCAGAAGAATTCGTTCACTGCCACTACACACCATGGGCCTTAACTGAATGTGAAAAACGTGCGCTTGCCCGCACACAGAAACTCCCAGGATTGGGAGCAATGACAGCGTAAAACTGACGGCGCAGTGGGGATTCGGGCTGCAAACCGGCGGTGCTGGGTGGGGCACTGAACAGACCTGTACAACTGAATGGGGGGTTGCCACTGAAACTCCGCCAACAACGCGTGCCGGTGCCTACTGAAGCCGTGATGATCGAAATGGACCCCTGCACAAACGATGCAACCGTGCAGTACAGGCATGCCAGAGGCTCTCTCCTGGTAACAACCCTTTTGTGAAGCATTTTTCTCCCTCAAAAGCTCCAAAAAGTGGGTTTCAAGTGGGGGGGGGGGTCCGGGGGGGGGGGTCCGGACCAAAAACTGATTGGGGGATGCGTTCATTGGACAAGATAATGATTGTACAAGGGGTTAAATTCTATTGCCTTCGGCAAGTCCACCTCGCAGAGAATCTACCCAGAGTACCATGTAGGTGGTTTTGGCGACCTCGGTGACCCCGTGGTACCCACTCTGAGGGGTGTGAGTGGGCATGTTGTGACAGTATATGCCTCCTAGGATACGAAAGGACATTTTTTGCAGTATCTAGCTTTGCCGAGGGCTGGTCAAAACCTGTGCCAAAGATGCGAAACGGCTGTTTCCAGCAACAATGGTGTGTTCGGCCCCTGGAAAAATGTTTTTCCCTCTTTGGATGTTGCATGTTGGGACCATTGTTTTGTTATCCTCCAACCCCACTGCACCTGAAGCATTGTTGGTTGATAGCTCATCTGCATTGTGTCTTGTGTGGACATGTGAGCAAGCCACAGTCATGGTACCCAACATGGCAACATCCACTGGTTTGTTGTCCCTCATTCTGTTGTTGCCGCTAAAGATGTGCAAAAAGGTACTGGTTTGTTGTCCCTCATTCTGTTGTTGCCGCTATAAATGTGCAACATCCACTAGTTTGTTGTCCCTCATTCTGTTGTTGCTGCTAAAGATGTGCAACATCCACTGGTTTGTTGTCCCTCATTCTGTTGTTGCTGCTAAAGATGTGCGGTTTGTTGTCCTTGATTCTGTTGTTGCTGCTAAAGATGTGCAACATCCACTGGTTTGTTGTCCCTCATTCTGTTGTTGCCGCTAAAGATGTGCAACATCCACTGGTTTGTTGTCCCTCATTCTGTTGTTGCTGCTAAAGATGTGCAACATCCACTGGTTTGTTGTTCCTCATTCTGTTGTTGCCGCTGAAGATGTGCAAAAAGGTACTGGTTTGCTGTCCCTCATTCTGTCGTTGCTGCCAAAGATGTGCAACATCCACTGGTTTGTTGTCCCTCATTCTGTTGTTGCTGCTAAAGATGTGCAACATCCACTGGTTTGTTGTCCCTCATTCTGTTGTTGCTGCTAAAGATGTGCAACATCCACTGGTTTGTTGTCCCTCATTCTGTTGTTGCCGTTGAAGATGTGCAAAAAAGTAGTGGTTTGTTGTCCCTCATTCTGTTGTAGCTGATAAAGGTGTGCAACATCCACTGGTTTGTTGTCCCTCATTCTGTTGTTGCTGCTAAAGATGTGCAAAAGGGTACTGGTCCGTTGTCCCTGATTCTGTTGTTGCTGATAAAGGTGTGCAACATCCACTGGTTTGTTGTCCCTCATACTGTTGTTGCCGCTAAAGATGTGCAAAAAGGTACTGGTTTGTTGTCCCTCATTCTGTTGTTGCTGCTAAAGATGTGCAACATCCACTGGTTTGTTGTCCCTCATTCTGTTGTTGCTGATAAAGATGTGCAACATCCACTGGTTTGTTGTCCCTCATTCTGTTGTTGCTGTCCCTCATTCTGTTGTTGCTGCTAAAGATGTGCAACATCCACTGGTTTGTTGTCCCTCATTCTGTTGTTGCTACTAAAGATGTGCAAAAGGGTACTGGTTTGTTGTCCCTCATTCTGTTGTTGCTGCTAAAGATGTGCAACATCCACTGGTTTGTTGTCCCTCATTCTGTTGTTGCTGCTAAAGATGTGCAAAAAGGTACTGGTTTGTTGTCCCTCATTCTGTTGTTGCCGCTGAAGATGTGCAAAAAGGTACTGGTTTGCTGTCCCTCATTCTGTTGTTGCTGCCAAAGATGTGCAACATCCACTGGTTTGTTGTCCCTCATTCTGTTGTTGCTGCTAAAGATGTGCAACATCCACTGGTTTGTTGTCCCTCATTCTGTTGTTGCCGTTGAAGATGTGCAAAAAAGTAGTGGTTTGTTGTCCCTCATTCTGTTGTAGCTGATAAAGGTGTGCAACATCCACTGGTTTGTTGTCCCTCATTCTGTTGTTGCTGCTAAAGATGTGCAAAAGGGTACTGGTCCGTTGTCCCTGATTCTGTTGTTGCTGATAAAGGTGTGCAACATCCACTGGTTTGTTGTCCCTCATACTGTTGTTGCCGCTAAAGATGTGCAAAAAGGTACTGGTTTGTTGTCCCTCATTCTGTTGTTGCTGCTAAAGATGTGCAACATCCACTGGTTTGTTGTCCCTCATTCTGTTGTTGCTGATAAAGATGTGCAACATCCACTGGTTTGTTGTCCCTCATTCTGTTGTTGCTGCTAAAGATGTGCAACATCCACTGGTTTGTTGTCCCTGATTCTGTTGTTGCTACTAAAGATGTGCAAAAGGGTACTGGTTTGTTGTCCCTCATTCTGTTGTTGCCGCTAAAGATGTGCAACATCCACTGGTTTGTTGTCCCTCATTCTGTTGTTGCTGCTAAAGATGTGCAAAAGGGTACTGGTTTGTTGTCCCTCATTCTGTTGTTGCCGCTAAAGATGTGCAACATCCACTGGTTTGTTGTCCCTCATTCTGTTGTTGCTGCTAAAGATGTGCAACATCCACTGGTTTGTTGTCCCTGATTCTGTTGTTGCTACTAAAGATGTGCAAAAGGGTACTGGTTTGTTGTCCCTCATTCTGTTGTTGCCGCTAAAGATGTGCAACATCCACTGGTTTGTTGTCCCTCATTCTGTTGTTGCTGCTAAAGATGTGCAAAAAGGTACTGGTTTGTTGTCCCTCATTCTGTTGTTGCCGCTAAAGATGTGCAACATCCACTGGTTTGTTGTCCCTCATTCTGTTGTTGCTGCTAAAGATGTGCAAAAGGGTACTGGTTTGTTGTCCCTCATTCTGTTGTTGCCGCTAAAGATGTGCAACATCCACTGGTTTGTTGTCCCTCATTCTGTTGTTGCCGCTAAAAGTGTGCAACATCCACTGGTTTGTTGTCCCTCATTCTGTTGTTGCTGCTAAAGATGTGCAAAAAGGTTTGCACAAGGCTATCCATTTCGTCCTTTCCAAACATTTCCATCCATTCTCAGGATTCCTTCCTCACAAAAAAAAAGAAATCCTCTCTCCTGCCCACAATGCCGCACCCCCCAGGCTGTTGCTCAGGTATCCCATGCACCGCAAGGGCCATTGGCCTTCACATCCCGGCGCAACTTTTTCCGAACGCAAGAAGTGTGGATGCAAGTGATGCGAACTCTTTTAGATGCCAACAATCTGATGCGCCCCAAGGAGCCATGACCAGGAAGAGGGGGAAGGAGGAGATGCGGCCAGAGCCCAAGCCACGGGACAACCGCATGGTGCCCAGCACTGCCGCGATCGCTCACAGTGACACCCGGCCACCACAGTTCGTCAGCATCATGACGGCACTCTGTCCCTTGCCCCATTGGGGGCCAAGAACCCAACCCTTGACCTGGGAAGGGGGTCGCTCCCACGGCCGGCTCCACTTCCGGCCTGCGCAGTCCCCACTGGGGTAAGGCGCTTTCCCGCCAAACCTACTCACCAGATTTGGACATAGAAGAAAGAAAAAATGGCGCCCGTCACCACTGAAATTCTGCAAAGAAAATCACATCGCCAGCGATGGTCAACCTGGCCGTGAGAAAATATGCCGCTGTTTTTTTGGGGGGGGGGGTGGGGACCACTGGTTATGCAACTATTTCCTTCCAGTTTGAGGATTGGTGTAATTGGATGCATCGTCCAGGTGGGAACTCAGGGCAGGGTGCACAGTGCGCTTCCATGGCTCTGGCTGGGGTCCCATTGAGGCGTCAATGTCCGCATTTGCTTGCTGTGACACCACCAAACTGTCCAACACCATGAAACTCAACACTTGGCAATACGAAAAAAAACACAGCACAGCACCTGCATAGCAGAAATCTTTGAAGCGCGGCAGAAGTGGAGCAATGTTCTTGCGGTAGTCATTGCACTCGATCGGGGGGGGATCTTGTGATGGAAACAGCTGCTCCAGCATCGGGCGCTCCGCGGGCAGTGCGCGGGACGATGGCAGCAAGAAGGCCTCCTGAGGACATCCGCAAGCATACAGTGAGACAGCAGACATGCTGCACAGCTCCGTCTTGGGTCGGACTCGGAGCTGTGCGGGCTGCAACTGTTGCGTTGGGACAGGCTGGCCCTGCCCCGTAGCGCCTGCTGCGCATTTTCCATGCCTGAGTGTACCTTACAAACAACTGAGGAACGGGGCAGGAACTGGGGTAAGGCAGTTTGAGGGGTGCATGCCACATAGTGTGCCTGCTCAAGCGGGTCCTGTGCAGGTAGCAGCCGCCGCCGCCGCCACCGCATACAAAGGTAACAACGAGGCCAGGCCCCCTGACACTGGTCGACCTGCAGGTTGTGACAAACGCAAAAACTCCACCGTCCATCATCCCTCATCTCACCACAGCCGGATGGCTGGAGGCACCCGACTCCCACAGACATCATTCACCCCACCCCTCTGGACCGGTGACAGAGCCCTAGACAGCCACCCCTCGCGAGGGTGGGACCGAACGGCCCCGGGTAGGTGGTAACCCCCAACCAAAGAAGGTGAAGTGAACGACCGCCGGTACACAACCGGTGTTCTTGGCACGTGGGCATTTTCTTTTTCAATCAGATTGAAATTGTGGTGTAGATTGTGGTTTTGTTGGCTTTTCGCCTTTTTCGCTAAGATCAAGTGTAGTATCTCTTCTTATCAGCGTAATTGCTGCTGAGAACAGCTGATAAGAACAGATACATTACACGTCATATTAGCGAAAAAGGCGAAAAGCCAACGAAACCACAATCCAAACCATAATTTCGAAAAAGAAAATGCCCACGTGCCAAGAACACCGGTTGTGTACCGGCGGTCGTTCACTTCACCTTCTTTGGTTGGGGGTTACCACCTACCGGGGGCCGTTCGGTCCCACCCTCGCGAGGGGTGGCTGGCTGTCTAGGGCTCTGTCACCGGTCCAGAGGGGTGGGGTGAACGATGTCTGTGGGAGTCGGGTGCCTCCTGTGGTGGGGGGTGGGGGTTGAAGGTCTCGGCTCTGCATGCAAGGGTCTGAATCCCCATACGTTGTCTCGTTGTGGGTGGCCTGATGATTGCCAGTGACGCCACATGCTGCTGCTCTTTTGCCCCCAGTTACCACTTGCAGCAAACCCAAACTGCCCGGAGGGCCTGATCTGCAGTGGGATCAGCGATGCTTGGGAGACTGCGCTACAGAAGTAACCCCTGAATATTTTGCCTGCGTTTGCCCCGCCATTTAAGCCTCTGGTTCCATGGGGAAGTGCATATGCTCTTCAGGACAGGACAGCAGTCAGCAGCAGCACAAATGCTGTTTGCATGGCTCGTCCAAGGATGGAAGCATGCATCCTTGCTACGACCAGTGCACTGCATTGCACGGGATGCATGGATATGGGGGCGAGCCGGGGGCATATGCTCGGCTCGCACCAAAGGCCGTGCAGGGTTTGCCCACCCACCTGCCAAACGCCACGTCGACGCACTCCAGCATGAGCTGCAGTCCCGTATCAACCCTCATACCAAAAACCCACCCTGTCTGACTGGAGTGGCATGCTTTTCCCGGAACAACTGAATGCGGGGTTGTCTCTGCAACGTCTTCCGGCTCTAGGCACAGGTGTGAGGGCGGCTGAGCGGAGGGAGGAAAAGTGGCTGGAGGTTGGGAGTCTGCCCCAGGTGAACAGGACCTGCATCAGCGGATTTGCGGGCACGAAGAATGACTTGTTGAGCTCCAGTGAAATGGCGTACCCAATGGCATATTGCACCATGTTGTTTCCTGGTAGCACATGCAGTTGTCGACAGGAAACATGCCACGAACACCGCACGCACGCGATCCAATGCACAACACCTACTCAACGTTTCCGCAACTAGGAAACACATGCCCAGCATACACACACAACCAGCAACATAAGCACCACGACAAACCACCCCAAAATGCTGTCTCCCGCAGACTCAATAGGCTTTCTTCTTCATATGCCAGCCCCGCCACAGCCTACAGGAGCGACTCTTTACCCCCTCGGAGGTTTGAGTAAAAGATGCTTAAAAGCGCGCCTTCGCCACCGCATGATGGTTTGGCAGCACTATTCACGGCCTTTTCGGAAGTTCACACGGGCCGTGTGAGGTGTGACCGGAGGTCGCACGTTTGTTCCGCACCGGACCTAATGCAAGCCGTCATGCAACAGCCCGCACGGGAAAGCACAAGAAACAGAAGTGTGGTACGTACCTTTTCTACACTGGGGCATCCCGATTATTGTGCCTTTGTTGTATGTCGCGTTGTACATTCGTTTGGCAGCTATGGTGTGCGTGTCTGTGTGTGCAACGCAATGCCAAAGCCATTGAGCAAAAGCTGCACAGTTTCAAAAAAACATAACCTGCAGTCCATATGTTATTATGGTTTTGTTTTGCCATGCACACACACACACACACGCGCGCGCGCGCGTGCGCTCAACAACGTAACCAAGAGTCTCAACAAAAAAGCATTCTGTAACCTTCCCATAGTGACAGCGTTGCTTGCAATTTGAGTTCATGTGGGTCGATTCACACTTCACACAAACACGCATGCACACATACACACCCCAACAACACCACACGTTTCATGCACACAACGGGCCCAAGACGTCGAAATTGACACAGTGGTTTGATCCTTCACGGTGAAAAAAGGTGCCGGAAAGTGCATGAAACAGCGTGCAACGACCAGCACAGCATACACAGTACCCAAGTTGCCACTCCATTCTCGCAAGATGACGCGGGTTCGTTGCGGTGCCGTGGTGGTAATGCAATAGAATAAGCAAAACACCACCACATCCCGCAAAGGTGACATATTCTACATGATGTCAACACTCTGAGGCAAACATACATAATCGTGGTGCAGCATGTACGGATTGTTCAGAGTGTGACAAAGATGGACCCAATTTGCCCCATTTGCCTCAAAAATGCCTTGCCCGTTGCAAAGAGTTCGGTCTCACAGTTTGATCACGTCATCCTTTCAGTGCCTCCTGCGATGGCTTGGTGCAATTCGACCAGCAGTGCAAAACTTTCTCAAAACGTGAGAACGTGTATCCAGTTTTGTGTCTAAATCGTTGTATTGCATGTGCGTTGGTTGGCGTCCAATAGACGGCAATTGTGAAATGACCAACACTGTCGTTCTACTCTCGTCCGCTTTTCAGCTCTGAAGCATTATTGAGGATCTGAGTACATTGCAGCAACAGCGTTTTTCACGACCAGATTTGAACAACCATTGACCTTGCAGCTGGCTTCTGACCACTTGTGGCTTGTCCTTGGAAACCCCAGATAGCGCCCAAGTGTTATGGGAGGCAAAATGCGAATGGCAAGCACGGCGAGAAACGGTGCACAAGAACAGCTGCTCACAAATGCATTAATAGGCTGAAACCAGCGTGAAAGACACATTGGGATAGTCGGTCACAAATCTTCAAAACGAATCATTGTTTACCATAGCCCCGTGCATAACTCATGCCAATTCGAACCTCACACCTTTCGCTGTTCCAAAGACTCGCTCAACATAGCACATGTCCACGTTAGTAGACAAACATTCAATCACACAGATAACCATTGACCACCAATGCTGGCATGCACCTACAGTACGCATGGTAGGCCAGTCAGAATGCACCTCTGCAGAACTCGATCCCGAAGGTTCCAAAAATTCAGTACTTCATTAAAACTGCTAATCATGTTCAAAAAATATTGAAATACCTGCAGGAACAAGAGTTCACTTCACGATCCCACTTTGGAACAGGCGATTCTGGGAGCGGTGTTTTTTGACTAGCGCCACGGGTCGCATGTGCGCTTCAGCACCAGTGACAGTTGCTGCGGCGCTACCACAATTTAGGTGACAACTCGCGGTGCTGAAAAGCCAAGCATACTTTACCCAACCTTCCGTCAAGGCTACAACCTCAGCAAAACAAAACACACTGTGTATTTACCAAACCATAAGAGAGAAAATGTCCCACACCCTCCCACTCCAGCTCCTTCTCTCCAGGGGATATCTCGGGGCCACTCAGGATCTCACGGAAAATACGGGTAGGACCGAGTCCCCGTTGTCTAGCGACGATAGGTCACCGTCCGTTCGAAGGGACCGTGCTTGTTTCTGCCACTCATAGATCATATGCAGGGGGAAAAAATGCTGCATCTCCCAGAAATCATATAATCGCCTGAGGCGTGTCTTCCACCACGACCCTGGGACACCCAAAATTAACCGGTAGACTTGTTGCACAAGCTGGCCCACTGTCAAGCGAGGGCCGAATCGCAGAAAAGCTAAACAACAGAGGAATGCACGAAAAATTGTAATTTGTAATGACCCAAAAAATTGTTTGATCCAAATCCACAAAAAAATCAGCCTGGTGGCAGTAACTTCACTAGACGGGGGTAATGGTGACTGGGGAAGAAAAATGCCTAAAAAAAGGAAGATTTTGGAGGATAAAAAGGGATATTTGGATCCATAAATTGGGAGGATTTGGGATGCATGGAGAGGATAAATTCCAATGTGGGGAAGGGATTTGGATGGGAAAATCCTATAAATTTAATGGATGCGGGATGTCAAATCCGTCAGCTTTTCCAAAGCCGCCTGCGCGCCAGACTGGGGTGGTCAACGGAGAAATTATCTTTTTATTCCTGAACGGTATGCATGCGTTTTTTACATGTTTCTATTAGGTAACTCAATAGTTTTTATTCTGTATTTTTTTTCTGGTCCGGATCGCCGTTTTACCCTTGTCGGTCGATTATCTTCAGTTCTATGCAGCCGAGAACAAGAAGAAGTTTGTAGGCCTGCTCGGTCTGCAAAGAGCTCCGTGACCGCAAAGTTTCGGATTCCATCCTGAGGTATGCACGTTCGTAGTTCATCAACAAGGTCTCAATTTGTAAGATGCCACCATTGCCAATTTACCATTGTGGTAGATTGGTTCGTCAAACTAAGAGTTCAGTGGTTCTACATTTGTGGTTGGTGTTTTGTGGGAGTGGTAAGCAACAAGTTTTGGGACAATGGAGGTTGGTGTCTTCCGATGCTTGCACCATGATGCTTAGATTCAAGGATACAAAATAGGTCATTTTAGAGACTTTCATCTTGCGAAAATCCGGCCACGTGGGGAGGTGTAGGTTTCAAAACTATGTTCGATTCCACCTCTGGTATCCTCTTTGGTGCACGAAAGACGGCAACGATCGCTTAATAACAAAACTACCGCTTCGGCACCCGCTCGGTATATCTTACTAGGAATCCGTGCGCTTGGTGCGCTTGGCGGCTTTCAAGGACAAGGACAACGCTTTGCATTTGTGGCAGATGAATACATAGCAATTCATCTCGATTTGTCCATAGCATATCCAGTGGAACAACGGAACGGATGCAGTGTGAATGATGATTGCGCCCTGCCCATTAAGTGGATGGATACCGACCGTTGATCCCCCTTCTCCTGCCCGGTAATGCACCAGGCAAGCAGGCGCTGTGCATGCTCTTCCCTATCCCGCAAGAACAACCCCCACAACCCCCTACAAATTTCCCAGCCCCCCCCCGCCCCCCCCCCTTCTTATGGCGCACACTTGTGTGGCAAATCACAGAGGCAACCCAGGGCAGTAGCACTGAGCCCTATGGAGGCAAGCGCTGAAGGCACACTGTCACTGGCTGCACGTGCAGACACGGATACCAGTCGGAGACACCAGCAGCGCGGGGGGAGCACAAATGGCTCGTGCAGTACAACAGGTGTCCAGTGCACATCATGTATGTGACCTGATTTTGTTGATTGAGGTGGTCTGTGTGCACCACGGGTGGGATGGGTGGGGAGGAAAAGTGCGATTTTTGTGGGTCAAAACAATCAATCCCACTGCTCAGTATTGCAGAGTATTGCATCGGCCCATCTGAGTGCTGGCACGTGTCAAGTGCAGTGATTCCCCCAACAGTGAGGTTGGAAGCCATGCCTGCAGGTTGGTCTGGCAGCAAGTAAGAAAAAGTCACTACCATGTCTTTCTTGGGGGACTTGATCCAGGCTACAGCCCCCCTTTTTGCCTAAGGAAGTACCGAGACTAACACTTAACCATTTTTGTTTCTCTTTTGAAGCTTTAAGTACACTTTCTCAAGCAACTAGGGTTATAACCCTAGCACCCCCATGAAGTTCACCCCTACCACTCAAAGGAGCGGAGGTATCATCCCTCATGGAGGTTATACCGAAATAATGTAGGCACTCCATGCCTTGGGCCTTGTAGGTTAAGCCTAGTGGTCTCCCACCTCAGGACCCCTATACTCAAAAGTTTCTACTACTTATTGTGGTTCCAGAATGTAACTGTTTCTGAATTCAGTTGCTTGGCCAAGCTGGCCAAGCCATTTCCTGTGTCTGGCCCAACACCCATGCCCCAGATTTCTAACCAGCTCTATCTTCACCAAAGAAGTGCACATGAAGTGCAAGGATCTACTTATGGGACATGAGTCGTGCCAGTTTTTCATCCAAAAACATTTATTGTGTTTATAAAACCATTTGAGCTGCGTATATGATTCCTCACTTGTCTATATGCAGCCCCTCTTTGCTTACAATGCTTTGATTTGGAAGAATACTATCACAATTCTGACTTTGATCCTGTTTGTGGTGTTCCTTGTTCGTGGACTTTACCTTTTTGCAGTTTTGGGGAAACATCTTTTGAAAAGCAATCAAGGTTTTCAATATCAACAACAAGCAAGGAATACTAGAAACTCTTTGTGGTAGCAGAGGCTTGCACCCTCGCCAAGCTAAAGCACAAGAAATCCACAGCCGTATTGAGCAATGTCACGTCCATCAGTTACACTGAGCGTCAACACCCTGCCAATCAGGTCCCAGCCAACGGCGGGGCCTGTTGCAGGACCTTCCAGGGCTATGTCCCTGAGCGGAAGAGATGATACAGCCGTTGTGGACACTACTGGCTGGCGCGGAGAGCACCAAGCAAGAGGGGCGGAAGAAAAATATATGAGAGAAGCCCCGTAGGCGCCTGTGTTAACCCAGGAACGCCTCAGAAGCCTCGAAGGGAGGGATCCGATGGCGGCTGCCCTCCTGTCTGTCGTATCTTCTTTACCTCCTTCTGAGGATGCCCCTGATCCTGATTCTTTGGCCGCTAAGGAAGCCCAGGCCGCGATGGAGAAGGTCACCACCGCCAAAGTGAAAGCCTAGAGAAAAGCGGGAAGGAAGGAGAAGGAGAAAGAACCGATGAAGGCGTATCCCATGTTCGGCACCACGTGGGGTGAGGGGTTCGAAGCACCTTATGGGGAAATATCCGCCAGGACGTCCAATGACTCCTCGGAATGGGAGGAGGACTGGATATCTAGAGAGCCTACCCCGTCGTTACCTTCGAAGCCAAGACCACCTTCGCCTCGTGGGGTGTGCCCCGAGCCCGTGTGCGTGGAAAGAGGTTTACCTTCACGTATGGCTGCCCCTAAACTCGGTCTGGATGAGACCATGGAACTCCTTTCCCGGGTTCTGGGTGCTGGGGATGAAGATCCCGATTTGAGTGCACTGTCTGCAGCACTCAAGGCTAAACCGGGGCTGTCTGAACCGAAGAAGCTCCCCTCGACCATGTCCCCGGGTGTTGAACTCCTGACCCGGGGCGTGAAAAGCTGCAGAGGGATCCGCAGTACCCCCTTGGACACTTGTCCAAGCCCTTTCCATCCTCGTGTGAGGACTGTTCCTGTATGCACTGTTGGGGATTCTACTGAGGCTGAGATGAAGGTTTATGGGCTGGCTGCACTGGCGCCACTTGCCACCGTCTACCCCTCACCCCCCTCAGATGGAAAAGGTGACACTGGTGTACTAGGTCGGGGAACGAAGGGCATCGCCACAGCGAACCTTCAGATCGAGCTCCCTGAGTTCGATCCTAAAAACTTGCCCGAATGGGCCGAAGAGTTTTCGGAG
The DNA here is from genome assembly GCA_964036045.1 of Eutreptiella sp. 'Long Island Sound 2002'. NCBI lineage: Eukaryota > Euglenozoa > Euglenophyceae > Eutreptiales > Eutreptiaceae > Eutreptiella > Eutreptiella sp. 'Long Island Sound 2002'. The sequence goes on from OZ038397.1 coordinate 31,284,337, forward strand.
TTTCTACTCCTCACCGGTCAGCCACATGCTGATGTCCGGACCAAGTGCACGCTCATCAAGAAGTCGTGCAAGAAAAGGTTCCTTCAGCGGCAGGTGAAAACTGCCACCAGGAAGAGCTCTAGTTGGGGAGACTTCCTTATGAGACTGGAGGAAATGTATCCAGTCTACGAAACGGACCTGAGTGTCCGTACGGAGATAGAGGACCTACCCCCACTTCCTGAGTTCCCCACAGCTGCCCGTATTTCTGAGTTCGTGGCGCAGCTGGAGGAGCTAATGGGGAGGATGAACCCCTCCTCATACGGGCCTACAGAGCCTCATCTGTGGCTCGTGGGTAAAATTCCTCCCAGGACTTGGGAGAATTGTAGGGAGACGTCCGAGAGGAAATCCCGGACTCATTCCTACGATGAGTTGGTCGATCTTCTGATCGAACTTGCCATGGAGAGAGAAAACAACTCTCACATGGATAAATACCTGCGCAAACATCTGCGGAGGGAGGCCCGTGCTGAAAAGCCTCAGGGAGGGAGGTCCCCACAACCCCACTCTAACCCTGGGAAGGGTAAGGGAGGGCAACTGAAGCATATGAAGGAGACCCCCCCCTCTAAAGGCAAGGAAGCCCCCAATCTTTTTTATTGCCAGCCTACGGACGACAAGGGGGGACCATGTCACGCCCCTGACTGCGATGGACGCAGCTTTTGTATGCTCCAGTTGCAGCGGAAGTAGAAGACCAAGGATGGTCAGGAGGTCAAACACCAGGACCACTTCCGCTGCACTATCACGTGTGGCTACTGCGGCAAGAGGAGGCACTACGAGGATGAGTGCCACATAAAACGCCGCGAATCCGAGAAGCTAAAGAAGGCCGAGGAAGAACGGCGTAAGAACGCCGGTAAGGGGGGGGGAGGTCGTACCCCTGGGGGAACTCCCGGTGGAGGTAACCCTGGAGGAGGGCGAAGGAACTCCGCACCCCCCACAGGTGGAAAACCAGGCCCCACCCCCAAGGGTGAGCAGCCTGGGGAGAAGCGAACCGTACCCTCTACCCCCAGCGCCGGTGGCGCTGACAAGGGAAACGAGAACGCCAAGAAGCGCCGCCTCAACTGGCACTCTAAGTGCCTGCAGGCGGCGGGCTTTGAAGTGAAATTCCCTGAGGGGGAATAGGGGGGCGGCTCCGAGGAAGAAGATTTGGTTTTCTGGATCACCGTTAAAATAGGTGATCAGGTTTATAAAGCGGTCTTGGACACGGGCGCCACGCTCTCAATCGTGGCCCGCAGATTGCTAGAACAAGCCAAGATCCGGAAAACCAAAACAGTGGCCATAAGGGTTGGGGATGGTCGGACCATCCATTCCCTGGGGGGGGTTGATGTGACTGTGTGTCTAGGCGGTGAGGAGGTGACGCAACAGTGCAAAGTGCTTGACACCGACGCCTTTGACATTGTCATTAGCACTGATTTTCTGCGCTTCAACCCCCAGGTGAAGTTGCTGTCCTTGCAACGTCCCTATACGCCCTTCACTGCGATTTTGGCAGTGGCCTATACTCTGTCCCTCTGTAGCTGTCAGGTCTAAAAGAATCCGGTCTACGTTATGTGAACCGGTCTTACAGAACTGAGAACTATCAGTTGGTGCGGCCAGTGTTGGAAAATGGACTGGCCGCCCTTCAGCTGGACCTGAATGAAATTCAGGTAGAACTGTTCGCGAGTAAAGAGCAGCATCTGATGCAGCTCTACTGTTTGCGGTACCTAAACAATGCGTACCGCTTTTACTGGAAATCAATGGGGTTGTGCTATGCAAACCCCCCTTTCTTCCAGCTCGCCAATTAAGGTGATTACCGAAATCGCCCTCGAAGGAGCGAGAGTGGTCCTGTGCACCCCCGACTGGGGTGCCACAGGTGAACACGCCTATTGGAGGCGCCTCTTGGACCGTATGACCGTGGGAAGGACTAAACTGCCCAACGGTCCCATCTACGTCCCTGAGGACTCGCAGGAGACCATGCCCGCCCCTGAATGGGGCAGTTTCCTATCCATCGTAGATGGTGCTCTAAACCCCGTGCCCGTGAGTGACCTTGATCAGGTTGTACTCAAGGAGTTGATGGCCGAAAACAAGGGCCTTACCCTCCATGATCTCAAGAAGAGATCTGAGTACTCTTCGGTTACCACTACGAGTGGCGAGTGCCCCGATGAGCCGGAGACACCAGCAGTCTCTACTCCGCTGGCTGATGCTGACGACCGCCTGAGCGATATCGCCAGTGTAATACCCTCGGTTGACCCGGAGGTTGTGACGCTGAAGCATAGCGCTTTCCTAGCGCAGTTGCTCATGGAAGAGGTGGATCTCGGTGAGTCCGCCCCTGGTGGGTCTAATGACCACGCCGTGTTCTCTATGAGGGCCACTGATGGCCCCACAGGTTAGGTACTTGGCGCTAAACCCTCACCCAATAACATGCCCGTCTCTTGTCCTGTGGGCTAAGGCTGAGGGTATCGAGCGAGCACTGTCCCCTTGGCCTGCATGCCCTGTGGGGGCTGCGTGCCGCGGGGGTGGTGGGGGGCCGTCCCCGGGGGGGGTGGCCTGCCACCGTTGTGAGGGGCGTCTGGTGTCAGGCGCTGTCCCTCCCCGAGCCGCCTGTCCTCTGGGGCGGGTATCCAGGGTTCCGCGACCCGTGTGTCCCGGGTGCGGTCGGTGCGGGCGTGGGGACCCCGCACCGGCCCCACAGCGTGCGCCCTTGCGGGCCGGCGTTGCTCGCTGTGGGGGTGGCGGAAGGGCGTCCCCGGGGGTGTGCCTTCCACCGTTGTGAGGGGCGTATGAGGTCAGGCGCTCCCCCTCCCCCGACCGCCCGCCCACTGGGCGGGCTGTTGGGGTCCGCCACCCACGTGCTGTGGGTGCGGGTGTGCGGGTTTGGGGGCCCAGCACTGTCCCGTTGGCCTGCATGCCCTGTGGGGGCTGCGTGCCGCGGGGGTGGTGGGGGGCCGTCCCCGGGGGGGGTGGCCTGCCACCGTTGTGAGGGGCGTCTGGTGTCAGGCGCTGTCCCTCCCCCGGCCGCCCGTCCTCTGGGGCGGGCAGCCGGGGTTCCGCGACCCGTGTGCCCCGGGTGCGGTCGGTGCGGGCGTGGGGACCTAGCACCGGCCCCACAGCGTGCGCCCTTGCGGGCCGGCGTTGCTCGCTGTGGGGGTGGCGGAAGGGCGTCCCCGGGGGGGGTGCCTTAAGCCGTTGTGAGGGGCGTATGAGGTCAGGCGCTCCCCCTCCCCCGACCGCCCGCCCACTGGGCGGGCTGTTGGGGTCCGCCACCCACGTGCTGTGGGTGCGGGTGTGCGGGTTTGGGGGCCCAGCACTGTCCCCTTGGCCTGCATGCCCTGTGGGGGCTGCGTGCCGCGGGGATGGTGGGGGGCCGTCCCCGGGGGGGGTGGCCTGCCACCGTTGTGAGGGGCGTCTGGTGTCAGGCGCTGTGCCTCCCCCGGCCGCCCGTCCTCTGGCGCGGGCAGCCGGGGTTCCGCGACCCGTGTGCCCCGGGTGCGGTCGGTGCGGGCGTGGGGACCCAGCACCGGCCCCACAGCGTGCGCCCTTGCGGGCCGGCGTTGCCCCTTGTCGGGGTGGCGGAAGGGCGTCCCCGGGGGGGCTGCCTTCCACCGTTGTGAGGGGCGTCTGAGGTCAGGCGCTCCCCCTCCCCCGACCGCCCGCCCTCCGGGCAGGCTGTCGGGGTCCGCCGCCCATGTGCTGCGGGCGCGGTCGTGCGGGTGTGGGGGCCCAGCACTGTCCCCTTGGCTTGAATGCCCTGTGGGGGCTGCGTGCCGCGGGGCTGGTGGGGGGCCGCTTCGGGGGGGGTGGCCTGCCACCGTTGTGAGGGGCGTCTGGTGTCAGGCGCTGTCCCTCCCCCGGGCGTCCGTCCTCTGGGGCGGGCAGCCGGGTGCGGTCGGTGCGGGCGTGGGGACCCCGCACCGGCCCCACAGCGTGCGCCCTTGCGGGCCGGCGTTGCTCGCTGTGGGGGTGGCGGAAGGGCGTCCCCGGGGGGGGTGCCTTAAGCCGTTGTGAGGGGCGTCTCAGGTCAGGCGCTCCCCCTCCCCCGACCGCCGGCCCGCTCGGCGGGCTGTTGGGATCCGCCAACCACGTGCTGTGGGCGCGGGTGTACGGGTGTGGGGGCCCGGCACTGTCCCCTCGGCCTGCATGCCCTGTGGGGGCTGCGTGCCGCGGGGCTGGTGGGGGGCCGTCCCCGGGGGGGGTGGCCTGCCACCGTTGTGAGGGGCGTCTGGTGTCAGGCGCTGTCCCTCCCCGAGCCGCCCGTCCTCTGGGGCGGGTAGCCGGGGTCCCGCGAACCGGGTGTCCCGGGTGCGGTCGGTGCGGGCGTGGGGACCCCGCACCGGCCCCACAGCGTGCGCCCTTGCGGGCCGGCGTTGCTCGCTGTGGGGGGTGGCGGAAGGGACTCCCTGGGGGGGGTGCCTTCCACCGTTGTGAGGGGCGTCTGAGGTCAGGCGCTCCCCCTCCCCCGACCGCCCGCCCACTGGGCGGGCTGTCGGGGTCCACCACGCACGTGCTGTGGGCGCGGGTGTGCGGGTGTGGGGACCCAGCACTGTCCATTTGGCCTGCATGCCCTGTGGGGGCTGCGTGCCGCGGGGGTGGTGGGGGGCCGTCCCCGGGGGGGGTGGCCTGCCACCGTTGTGAGGGGCGTCTGGTGTCAGGCGCTGTCCCTCCCCCGGCCGCCCGTCCTCTGGGGCGGGTAGCCGGGGTTCCGCGACCCGTGTGTCCCGGGTGCGGTCGGTGCGGGCGTGGGGACCCAGCACCGGCCCCACAGCGTGCGCCCTTGCGGGCCGGCGTTGCTCGCTGTGGGAGTGGCGGAAGGGCGTCCCCGGGGGGGGTGCCTTCCACCGTTGTGAGGGGCGTCTGAGGTCAGGCGCTCCCCCTCCCCCAACCGCCCGCCCACTGGGCGGGCTGTTGGGGTCCGCCACCCACGTGCTGTGGGTGCGGGTGTGCGGGTGTGGGGGCCCAGCATTGTCTCCTTGGCCTGCATGCCCTGTGGGGGCTGCAGGCCGCGGGGCTGGTGGGGGGCCGTCCCCGGGGGGGGTGGCCTGCCACCGTTGTGAGGGGCGTCTGGTGTCAGGCGCTGTCCCTCACCCGGCCGCCCGTCCTCTGGCGCGGGTAGCCGGGGTTCCGCGACCCGTGTGTCCTGGGTGCGGTCGGTGCGAGCGTGGGGACCCAGCACCGGCCCCACAGCGTGCGCCCTTGCGGGCCGGCGTTGCTCGCTGTGGGAGTGGCGGAAGGGCGTCCCCGGGGGGGGTGCCTTCCACCGTTGTGAGGGGCGTCTGAGGTCAGGCGCTCCCCCTCCCCCGACCGCCCGCCCACTGGGCGGGCTGTTGGGGTCCGCCACCCACGTGCTGTGGGTGCGGGTGTGCGGGTGTGGGGGCCCAGCACTGTCCCCTTGGCTTGCATGCCCTGTGGGGGCTGAGTGCCGCGGGGGTGGTGGGGGGCCGTCCCCGGGGGGGGTGGCCTGCCACCGTTGTGAGGGGCGTCCGGTGTCAGGCGTTGTCCCTCCCCAAGCCGCCCGTCCTCTGGCGCGGGTAGCCGGGGTTCCGCGACCCGTGTGTCCCGGGTGCGGTCGGTGCGGGCGTGGGGACCCAGCACCGGCCCCACAGCGTTCCCCTTGTGGGCCGGCGTTGCTCGCTGTGGGGGTGGTGGAAGGGCGTCCCCGGGGGGGCTGCCTTCCACCGTTGTGAGGGGCGTCTGAGGTCAGGCGCTCCCCCTCCCCCGACCGCCCGCCCACTGGGCGGGCTGTTGGGGTCCGCCACCCACGTGCTGTGGGTGCGGGTGTGCGGGTGTGGGGGCCCAGCACTGTCCCCTTGGCTTGCATGCCCTGTGGGGGCTGAGTGCCGCGGGGGTGGTGGGGGGCCGTCCCCGGGGGGGGTGGCCTGCCACCGTTGTGAGGGGCGTCCGGTGTCAGGCGCTGTCCCTCCCCAAGCCGCCCGTCCTCTGGCGCGGGTAGCCGGGGTTCCGCGACCCGTGTGTCCCGGGTGCGGTCGGTGCGGGCGTGGGGACCCAGCACCGGCCCCACAACGTTCCCCTTGTGGGCCGGCGTTGCTCGCTGTGGGGGTGGTGGAAGGGCGTCCCCGGGGGGGCTGCCTTCCACCGTTGTGAGGGGCGTCTGAGGTCAAGCGCTCCCCCTCCCCCGACCGCCCGCCCACTGGGCGGGCTGTTGGGGTCCGCCACCCACGTGCTGTGGGCGCGGGTGTGCGGGTGTGGGGGCCCAGCACTGTCCCCTTGGCCTGCATGCCTTGTGGGGGCTGCAGGCCGCGGGGGTGGTGGGGGGCCGTCCCCGGGGGGGGGGTGGCCTGCCACCGTTGTGAGGGGCGTTGTGAGGGGCGTGTGAGGGGCGTCCTCTCCCTGCTCCCTGGTTGGTCCCACCCCTTTGTTGGTCTCGGTTGTTGGCGCGGGTCGGGCGAGCGTGGTCTGTGACATACTTGCACTTGCACCGCGGCCTGGTATGTGCCCACACCTCTTTCTTTTGCTCTTTTCGTTCGTTGCTCCTCTTGTGTGCGCGGCGTGGCACGACATGGTAACCTACTTGCGTGACTCCCTCCTTTCCCTCCTTATCCTTTCGTGTGATGCGTGTCTCGGCGCTGTTGTACTCCCTATACAAGTGAGCGTGTGGGGGCGGGGGTTGTTCCTCCTACTCTTCTCGTTGGGTCGGTCTTGGTTCACACCTTTGTTGGCGCGGGCCCTTGCGGCCCTGCCCTGCCCTTGCGTGCACGTGTGGCGCGGTTTACTTCATATTTGCGTCCGGCATGGTTCCACACACCTCTTTGTTTACCTTTTTTCGTTGTCCTTCTCGCGTGCGCGGCGTGGCATGCAACATACTTGCGCGACTCCCTCTTTACCCGTGTCTTGTCGTTGTACTCCCTATTCATGCGAGCGTGCGGGGGCGGGGGTTTTTCCTCCTACCCTCCTCGTTGGGCCGGCCTTGGTTCACACCTTTGTTGTCTTTCTCTTGCGTTCACACACCTCTTTGGTGTCCTTTACTCGTTGCCCTTCCCGTGTGCGCGGCATGGCATGTAACATACTTGTGTGGGTGTAACATACGTACCTCACCCACATTTTTTCGTGTTTCGTGCGTCACGGCGCCGTTGTACTCCCTATGCAAATGGGCGTGCGGCGGCGGGGGTTTTGCATCCTACGCTCCTTGGTTGGTGTCATATTCTTGCGGTGGTGTGGTATGCTCTCTCCTCCATATCTTACCCTGTTGTGCTTGTTACGGCGTAATTTAGCGTTGTGTGGCTTTCCCCACCGTGGTGCGGTTTATTTCATCCTTGCACTCGGCTCGGCTCCACATACCTCTTTCTTCACACACCTCACTCTTTGGCCACCTTTGTTCGTTGTCCTTCCCGCGTGCGCGGCGTGACATGTAACATACTTCTGTGGCTCCCTCCTTACCCACGTCTTTTCGTGTTTTACGTGTTACGGCGTACTTCCTATGCAAAGGGGCGTGCGGGGGCGGGGGTTTTGCATCCTACATGCATGGTCTCATACTTGCGGTATGTCTCCACCGTGGCGCGGTTTGTAACATACTTTGTTCTCTCCTTGCTTACTGCTTACCGTGTCGTGCTTGTTGCGGCGTTATTTAGCGTTGCGTGGCATACAACATACTTGTGTTTCGGCGGCCGGTGGCGTTGTTGTTGATTGTGTGTGTTTTGTATTTGCTTACTTTCTTGTGTTCTTCTTTGTGCGTGTGTTCCCTTTCCTCGTGGTTGGGGCGCTCACAAGTCCCTAGCGCCTAGGGCACGCACTTTGCTAGGTGTGTTGGCGCAGGCAACGCTCAGTTTCCTCGTCGTCGCGACTCTATTGTTCTTCTTTTTTTGTGAGTGTCCTAATTTTTTGACCTCGCCAAGTAGCGGCGTAAAATTTTTGGGGGCGTTTCTGAGGTCGGAAAAGACGATTTTTCGCGTTACTTTTTCTGGCTGTGCGTCTTTTTCTTGGTTTTTTATTTTCTTCTGCTGCGAGCGCGCGATCGGAGGGCAACCACTCCCCCAAGACAGTTTTCTACAGGTCCCCCCATCAGGGGGGACCCTTTCAATCGGTCACAGGCACACATACCCCTTAAACCCCTCCCCCCTGCTCTCGACCCCTTCCCCGAAGCAACCAGCCTTGACAAGGAAACAATCCTCTGATGTGTCTTCCTTGATATCTGCACCAGTCTAATTTGCCAACGGGAGGCCATGGTGGGGCGTTGCACCCCCCCCCCCCCCGTGCTATGGGATGCAACCGGAATAGACCAGACATAAATACCACCACCGTTGGGGGTAGGGGGGGCACTGGGGGGCTGTGTATACCGGTTGTCATTGCCCCGTCACGGCGGGCCAGAAGGGGGGGGGGTTTGGAAAATGGACATCCGTGACCCCCCGTGGGCGCAAGCCAATTTTCCCCCACCCTTGGCAAAATGGGCTTCCGTGCCGGGACGCTTTGTTATGTGGTTTTGGCAGTTTTGGTGCAAATTTTGCCGGCAACAAAGAGTGTCGTGGGCTGGCATGATACCCCCGCCGATGGTTGAGCGGATAGTAGGCCTTTTTTTGTGAAAGGCCGGGGACCGGTAGCCTTGACATTCCACTCATTTCCAAGTGTATGAACCTCCTATAGGGGCAGCCATGGGAGACAGGGGAAAAGAAAAAACTGATGACCGGGGACGCCTGGGGCTCTCATCAGTTGAGGGTCGCGATGCCCAACCCTGTTATAAAGTGGGCTAAGCGAAATACACACTCAGACACCCACTTGTAAAGGTTGTCCCAACTTCTGCACGTGGTTACAAGGTTAACGTGACCGAGGCACAACGTGCCTAAAAAAAAGTATCTTTTTTTGCCACTTGGAAATATCTACTCTCCTGATGAGTGAACTCATTGCTCTACCATTCACTTCGTTTGTACGCCCAGGGACCTCATGTGAGGAATTCTGGAATTCTGAGCATGTGCATCTGTATGAAGTGCATTTCTCTATGCTTGTGAAGGAGAGAAACCTGATGCTCCAACACCGTTGGAATTTGAAACGTAGGGTTGAAAAAAAGTTGGCCGACAAGAACCGTGATCTTGAAATGTTGAATGCTTTGCGCCAAGACATACAAAGGGAAATCAGGGAAGCATCCATGATACGACCTGTTCGTTCTGCCCTTTTGGTCGACCACAAAGGTGTGCCTTGTACTGCACAACGTGCTGTACGTTTGCGCATTGAAAAAAAAACCCTGCCACAAGCTGATGGTCATTGGGTCACAGAATTGAACACTTTGTTGTCTAAGATTTCATGTCCTGAAGGGACAGTCACAGTTCAGGACCCCCAACCCAAAGCTCAAACTCCCAAAAAAAGGACACTGAGTGATTATTTCAGCGTACCTACTCACAGGACCCCCCCATTGAGTGGACAGCAATTGTTTGCCTCTCCGTCAAACCGCCACACTCCCCCATCAGGCAGCAACGCCGACCCCCCCCCCCCCGCCCCAGGCAGAAAGCATAACTCCTGTGGTGGGTATTATGCCTGAACCATCGCCACAGTACTTGTCCCACGAGGAAACTCTCATCCAGTGTGTCGAGTCGCTTGTCTCTGATGAAGGCATCAGTGCTACAGGTGCGCTGGATCACATCCTTCATGCAGCACGTGGCAGTGAACTGTCCACATTGTCTGCACGTGAGCCTGTGCTTCAACTCTCTGCCCGCACTCGCACCGCAATTTCTGCCATGCTGCCAGGTGTCTATGCATCAGGTGTTACTTGTGGTGTGAATGAAGTGTGCCGGCCTGTGAACGTACAAGTGCAATCTATGGCAACACCCGCACTAGGTGACTGTGCTCTTTACGGTGTGCTTTTTGCAGGGTTACCGTTTCTGCGCCCACCTCCTTTGCATCCTGATGCAACAACTTGTGTTCGCATCTGGGGTGTGCGACAAATGATCCGTGGAATTGTACCTCCTGTCCCAGACACACATGAGGTCATGCATCTGCAAGCTTTGGAACCACGTACAGTTGTGAGGTTGGCACACTTGCTTGGAATTTACTGCACAGTTGTCCAAAGGCTCAGTGAGGTGTTTTATGTAGTGGCACAGCCAGATTTTCCATACGCGTCTGGAATGCATGCTGTGCTTTGGCAAACCCCTGATCACTATACAACATTTGCCCCCATCACCACACAGTCACAGCCGCTTTCCACGCCTCCTCCGTCTCCAGCAATGTCTCTGTCCTCCGCAGGTTCTTAGAGCGAAAAACCCACAGGGGTTTTGGATTTATATGCGGCATTAAATGTAAGTGCCAGCCCTTTGTGGCGGACAACCCCGCTTCATACCCTGTTGCAGGAGCTGTGCGCACGAGTGAGTGAGCTAACAGCAGAAAAAAAAACCAAGAGGCGGAAGGCGGTGTATACATTCCCGAATGTTGTTCGTTTGAGTCTCACAAGTGCGCATCATCTTGCACTGTGCGTTGATGTTTTGTTGCACCATGTATGTGTACGACAATCACACCTGCATGCATTGTACAAGGAGGCAGGCTGTCCACCGACCAGCCGCCAAGTGGAATCTGTTGCACGCACAGGCAAGTGGCTGGCCTTGCACTTGGCACAAATAGCAGAGAAGTTCGAATGGGGGGGGGAAACTAAGGCTGTATTCTGGTTTCGCCCCCCTGAGAGTGGTGCTGCACGAGCTGCCCTTCTCAATATCATTTCACAGGTTGCTGCTGAGCAAAGTGGAGGTGCCTTGGTGTGCTCCAAGGTTCGTGCCCTGCCAGTCAAGCAGTTTTTGCGCGCGTTTCCGAGTGCTCTTGCAAAGCGTGTGCTGAAATCGATGCTGCACACCATGACAGGAACCAGTTTTTTGCGCAATGTGTTTAACTGGAGAGAAGGAGGTGTGTGCACAACGCACTCCATTGTCACTGCGACATTTGCACACACTGCGTATGTCGAGCTCCACCACCTGGCCACAGCCAAGGATGTGAGTTGGGTCTGCAACAGATTGCTGCAAAAGCGCCGCTTGGCAGCAGGTATGTATGACATGATTGCCCCTGTCCACAAGGGCGGACGCACGTTGATCGCTGCCCGTTGATCGTACACCGTCCGAATCTGAAGTGACATCTCAGAAATACAATTTTCATGTCAAGAAGGTTCCGTTTGGTGTTACCAGGGTTGTGAGTGAGCGCCACAGCACCCCCATGCAGCAGATCAATGACCTGCAGCTTGTGCTGGCTCAGCCACAGGTGAACCACGTTAAGCAAGGGGGGGAAATCACCTTCATTAGCGATGGCGGTTGGGACCACAATCCCAGAAACTCAAAGGTCCGTCTTTCCCTCACCCTGGAACATTTGGATAACCCACGGTTGTACAGCAATGCTTCGATCAGAGCAGCAGCTATGTCGTCTTACAATGAAGCAGAGAGGGTTAATGGCATTGAAACCCGTGCTGTACAAAAGGCAAATATAAAGGCAGCCGTCTTTTTGCTTGAGGATGACGATCTCCCCCTTGCTGAAGCATTGCAGCAACGCCGCAGACGCTTTCAGAAAATCCTGACAGAGGCCATAGGTGCTGGTGTGTACGCAAAAAAAAACATTGTTAGCCTGGCCTCATATCCTGGCGTTGCTCACTCAGATCTTTACAGCAGTGAATTTCGATCCCATTGTCGTGCAGTCCTTGATGGATCTGCCATTGACATGCCGATTGATCGGCGTTTGCATATCAGATGTGTCCTGAGGTACCAACAGTTGCATGGTTGTGACGGTCATTTTGATTTTCAGCTGCGTCGCACTGCATGCAAGGATGTGCTCGGGCATTTGTGCAGTGCCGCAGACTACCCCTGTGCTCCATCGTTTGCCACGTGCAGCAGCCTGCAGCACAGCTCTGAGGACATCTGCCAATTCTTGGATGATCCTCCGGTCGATGGCAATGGGCAGTTTCTGTCCTTTGATGCGGTTGAAGAAAAAAAAAGGAGCGAAAAAAAAACTGTGCTGAAGTATCCCCCTCCATCTGTGCTCTCCAAACGATTGTACGCTGAAACTGCCATCTCCAGTGATGCCCAGATGGCAGACCTTGCCACTGAATGCTTTGGCACACCATCCAGGGTCTCAGAGATTAAGAAATGGTTCTCCTTGAAGCGCAGTTTGCAGTTTGCAAAAGCTGAAGGTAAGTTGAAACGCCGATGTGGTGCTGTTACACCCTCTGTTTTAAGTGATGTAGAAAGGTTGTTGAGGCAAACACGGGGCCTGTTTGGCATGAACGGACAATGCACTGTTGCAAATCTGAAGTTGTTGCTTGGTAACCATGGATTAACCACCTCAGGTCCGAAGGTTGAGTTGGTAAAGCGTGTGCACAATAATATTGCTCGCATTCGTGAATCTCAAGGTTTGCAATCTGACGAGGCAATTGATATGCCTGACGAAGAGGGAGATGCCAATGATGAAGGAGGAGATGATGAATTGATTTGCTTCGTTTGCTTGAAAGGTGATGTTTCGGATGACAATGACATTGTCATTTGCGATGGGGACCACTCTGAGCCACGTGGATGCCATCAATTGTGCTGCCAGCCCCCCTTGCACACGATTCCTGATGGCCCTTGGTTCTGTCCTGATTGCCAACAGGATGAGGCATCCGCGCCACCATCGCGCGGCACTGATGCGGATTATGTTCCTTCTATGACTACCGCGTCTTCCACTTCCAACTCCAACTCTAGCTCCAGGTCATCAGGTAGCGAGTCCTCCACAAGCAATAGTGACTCCAGCAGTGATTCCAGCAAGGACACAAGCTCTGATTCCAGCGATTCATCGGGGTCGGCTTCTGATTGAGACGCCAATCTCTAGGGTGCCATGGTTCGGCCTGGGTGGGGCGCTGCATGGCAGCCGGAACTGACCGGGGGTCATTGTACCCTTAAACAAAAGTACCACCCCCATTGGCACAAACCCCCGAAAACATGCTTCTGAGGCATCGACACACCACCCAAAAGTATCAAGAAGTACAAGGAACCCCCACTCTCCCCCGTTGTGAGCCTAGAAATCGTCCCGGCACGGCGACCAAGGAGGGGGGGGGGGTGGGAAAATGGGCTTCCGTGCCATCTCCCCCCCGCAAACCAATTTTCTTCCCGCCAAGAGCTGCTGCTCTTGTTGTGGCTACGGCGCTAGGTCACTGACACCAGTGATGTGGAAAATGCGGTGTAGGGTGGTGGGTTGGATGACGGTTATTTAACCACATTGGTAGCGTAGTATACTGGAAGTGCACAAGGGTTTTGTCCCAGAGAGCGTAGGTTCGATGCCCGGTGTGTAGATTATGGCGCCGAAAGCTCTCTTTTCTCTTTTCTTCTTTTTCCCGATGCCTGCCGGTGGGATACCGGGGGTGACGGCCGTCGACAGGTTATGGCTACACCCAATGATGTGCATGTGTTTTTTGTCTGCTATGTTGCCAGGTACACAGAGGTTCTCATGAGTTGTATTGCAGATCCTATTATGTTCACCTCAAGTTGTATCTTAGCGACTGGATTGTAGCATAGCAGTTTGATTGCTTGATGACACTTGAAACATTGGCTGGAATTGCCTGGGCGGGGGCATCCAGTATCTGTTACCGACCATGATTGAGCCAAACAATCCAATTTTGTGGGTGACCATGGGTGCTGCCTCTGGTCATGTATCTGACAATTTGGCTGCTTTCTGTGGCCCTGAGCGCAACAAGTGTCTGGGCCCAATCGCTGCAACCTCCGACCCTGACTACCTCACTGGTGAGTACCCTGGTGACTACGACTGGGACACCGCCGGCTTGGCCGCTAACCGAAGACCGGCTTGGTTATGGGCGTGCTGACGAGGTGTTGGCAGGAAAGAACTTGGACCTTGCCCGAGGGAAAGATACGTGCAGCTTCCTCTTGAGCCCATCTGGTACCGTAGCCGAAGCCAGCTGGGTACCCGTACACACGAATGCGTGTCCTTTTGGAAGGGGCCTCGGCCCCAAGCAAATTTGCAAAACCTGCCCGTCGCTGCTCGCTTGGTTCTTCTGTTCCCCATATTCTGACTCCCCATCTGCCGACAGTGTCTCCTGTCAGTACACCGGCAAACCAGTGCTGGGAGTGGAGGATCTCCCATATGTTGTTGGAGCTCTTCATATTGGGCGCTTTCAGCCAGAGGATGCGCGCCTCCAGTCTAGGTCCAGGGGATCCTTCCGACATCCATGGCCTCGCCTCGATGCATTGGAGCCTGCCTGACGCAATGAGCACCCGTTTGGCTGCCTCCAGCGGGAGCTCCATTGTGACTGAATAATGCTCCCATGACCATTACCGACCTTGTTCGACTCAGTCATACGGTAAAAATGCCGAGCAGGCGGCAACTTGCCCAAGAGGAGAAGAAGAGGCACCAAGACTGGAAAGAGTGGATTGAAGAACCGGCCCCCCTATGCAATTCACGGTAGCCGGTACCCCGTCTCCGCGGGTTCTAAGCCGACCGGGTCAATACTCGCCATCGCCGGCGTGGTCGCCGGCGGTGACTTCAAGCTGGCACTCAGTGCGGCACATGTCACCAGACCATTGGTCTCCTGCGTGCACGTCTGGGGGGTCTAACCCAGAACGGGAACCACCCGACCTGTCCCCCCACCCTGCTGGCGCCCCTTTTTGAGGATGTAATGTCTGATGTTGCCCCGCGAGGGGACAGCACTCATCGTGAATCCGATGAGGACATGGACCAATACGAAGTCCAGTACTCTGCCCCACCCCCAGTAGAGATGAGGCCCCCATGGCCCCCTCAGCCCTCTACCCTTCATTCTTTTCACGGAGGACAGCGGCTCTGTACGGAGTTGCCAGGCATGGCCCGACTTGGCCACGGATGGGTTCGTGAGTCCAATGCACGACACTCCAATATGCTGTACAGCATGCAGGTAGATACCCCGTCTCCTAACCGCGCGGCTGGGGTCATGAGGCATGGACGGGCTTCCCGAGAGGAAACTTAAAGGATGGTGGGAGGAGCGTCTTGTCATACAGGGCGGCGGCTCTCCAGTTACCCGCGCGACCTGCCCCTTGGGTGGGTCTGGGTGATGGAATGGGCAGAAGCCCCATGGACTATTGCTCCTTAATATGATTTCCTTCCTGTTTCTAGTGGTTTGAGGTGTTGCGTTGCCATTCCTGTGAAGTCCATGGCAGTCTTTTGCAGCACAGTCTGCATGTTTGGGCTGCATCCAGAACTTCAACAAGTACACTCATTGCTCATGTGTATCTGCATACCTGAGCCTAACACCTGCCAAAACGTTTGCAGACACCTGCCAGCACCGGCCGAAGAATTTTTCGACACCTGCTGACACCTGCTGAATTTTTTTTTTTTTTCACCTGCCGACAACTGCCGAGTTGGCTTGCGTCCGCCCTGGGTTGAAGGTCACCAATCAGTTTTTCAATGGGTTATCTGTGTGCATGTGTTTGTTTTCTTGTGGCAGGCTTTTTTGGTGCACAGTATAGTTTTCCCATCAAATTGACCACTCCAAGGCCAGTGATGTTGTAATGGGAAGCTTCTGTGCATTCATCTTCTTCCGGAAGGCTTTGTTTCTGCATTGAAAACCAATTTTCTCATCAGGACAGGTGACAAAAAGTACAAACACAATTTTTGGAGGGAACTCACCCACTGTCTTCTACTTTGTGAACCAGGGCATTTACCACTGTAACACTGCCTGACACTCACATGCACTGCTCAGGGACCATGTACAGACTGAGGGATGAAAATTTTTTTCAAATTGGATTGAATCGAAAATTCAGAGACGTTTGCAATTCAACATTATTCCAACTACACACAACCAACAGGAAGGTGTGTTTGGCTGTGTGCTGATGGGTATGTCCGTTTGCCACTGCAATACCTGACACCTGCCGAAACCTGCCTCGGCAGACGGTAGGCTCAAGGATACGCATGTGTGTGTCTGTGTTTGTGTGTGTGTCTATGTCTATGTGTCTATGTGTAAATGTGCCATGTGTAAATGTGCCAGTCTCGTTAACTATCATTTGCCATGTGAACGGTGGTTTCTGTGTTGACTCCCTGCTTGACTGTATGTTACACAGATTTATTTATTGTTTTATTCAGGGCTAGATAGCCCAGTGGCCCCACCCGCCCGCCCCTTGCCTGTCTCCTGTACTACGCACTGGCTATGATGAACTACTACCGGTCAGAGGCCTAGGTGGTTCCTGCTATTGCAATGAATTCACTGTGTGTTGGTGCATGTATCACTGAAACCTCTTACGCAGAATTCTCCATAGTGCCTAGGGCTTGCAGTGTGACTGTATCGGGCCAAACTGCGACCGGTGCACAGGGAAATGTTGTGCAGGGGTTCGCAAGGCTGTCGTTGTAGTAATGGTCCTGGCCCCAAACACCACCGGGGGTGTGCATTTGTCGAACCGGCTGCACTAACCGCCCAGTGGGACTTGCAGCTGGGCCCACCGCTAATGACCCCCACTAGCAGTTACCAAGCATACCTGCCTTCCATCCTCACCGGGGTCCTGAAAAATGGTCTGCCCTAAACAACATCGTGGCTCTGGCAACTGGTGAGTGCATCAGTCTGGATGCAGGTGGTGCAATTAAGCGGGTTCAAATGGGATTCAACGACCAGAGCCCTACACAAAGGGGAAGTATTAGACGCGGTGCACGCGCGGTGCGGGTGCTGGGGTTGTTCTGTAGACCCTTTCAGCCAGTTTAGAGGCAACTGCGCCCATTTTGGGGGGCCAAGCCATCTCCAATCTGCATGTGTGCCTTGTTTTTGCTTTTGCAATGTCTTTTGTCATGTTCCCTTGTTTGTAGGCCTGTTGGTTTCAAAATTTTATTGCAGAATTCTGTCCCTTTGTTTGAACACAGCTACGTCTCTCTCATGGCTTCACGCAGGGGAGTCAGTCCTTACACCCGCTCAGCTGGCAGGACGGTGCTAGTAACAGTGCTGGCTCCCTCTGCGTGTAGGGAGTTCGTGGCCATCCGCTATGAGGTAGATGGCAGAGGTGTGGAGCATCCCCGTGCACCGGCCCCACGCATCCACATTTGCGGACCATCCCCAACAAATGAAGAAACACGTTTTCAGTTGTGCTTTTCCGCAAAACCGCAGGAAGACGTTCGGTTTGGCATGCAACACTTTGTGTGCTTTGTCGACTTTGTTTGCATGTGAGCTTGCCCATGAGGGCCCATCAGGAAATAACAACATCCATCCAAAGCCCATCAGAAAATAACAGTGACTACCCAGAGTCCATCGGGAAATAACAGTGACCATCCAGAGACCAACAAGAAATAACAACATCCATCCAAAGCCCATCAGAAATAACAGTGACCATCCAGAGCCCATCAAGAAATAACAGCATCCATTCAGGGCCCATCAGGAAATAACAGTGACCATCCAGAGACCACTAGGAAATAACAGCATCCATCCTGAGCCCATCAGGAAATAACAGCATCCATCCAGGGCCCATCAGGAAATAACAGTGACCATCCGGAGACCACCAGGAAATAACAGCATCCATCCCGAGCCCATCAGAAAATAACAGTGACCATCCAGAGACCACCAGGAAATAACAGCATGCATCTAGAGAGAAGTGTCGACATTTGTGTAGAATTGCTGCAAGAAAAGTGGGTGGGCCAACCACAAAAGGTGTTCCTGAAGGGTTTAGGGACAGGATGACCCAAGGGGTATGCTATGAAGTGACGACATTTGTGTAGAATGGCTGAGAGGGGAGAAAGGTGGGGGAATGGTAATCCTCAAGAGCCCACCGAGTACCATTTACAACTCCTCTCCTAGTAGACCATCTCCTAGGGAAGTTGTTCAAATACCTAACGCGGTGCGCGTGCGGTGCGGATACTCCCCCAAAGCTGTACACAGAGCACATCAAACATCCCCCCATGCGGTGTCCGCGACGGTGAAACGCCTATACCACGTTACACGCAATATGCCTGAGAACTGGTGTGTTGTAGTGGCAAGAATAGGATCATGGCTGAGGAAACACGCTTACTAGCAGCGCGGAAGTTGCAGCTCCTCCTGATTGTACCGCCAGACCTCGTTGTGCAGGGCATAAACGGGGCCTGGAATGATGATTTTCAGTGCGTCGAAACCATCAGAGCAAGCTCCTATCCCAGTGACAACAGCAGTCCCTGTATACAGCAGAACAATGTGTGTGTGTGTGTGTGTGTGTGTGTGGCCCACCGGTTACGGTGTGCTTGCGGCTGCATGTCCCTGTCGTCAGCATGATCTCTCCGTTTTTTGTCCCCTGCTTGCCCCCCACCCCCCTCACTGCTACACCCATGTTGAGATACACCAGGACCACGACCTCGCAGAGAGTGCTGGGGTAGGAAGAAGACAGCAGGGGGGAGCCTTAAGCGTAGTGCGTGCGCAGTGCAACTATTTGGGCGTTTGGCCGTACTAGAGACCCATACTTTGAGATACTAGGGGCCCCTAGGGGCATCATGGTGACCCCTAGCGGAGGGTTTGACTTCTGATTTTGTCCCCCTTTGTCATGTTGTGCACACAAGTTGCGTATTCTCCCTCTAGCCCCTCTTTGAGACTTATGTTGGATTTGGAAGGAGAGCATCGTGATTTCAATCACTAGTTGTGCCTCGTCTCAACTTTTGTTTGCGTCTCCAATGTTTGGGCAGTTTTTCTGTTTTTGTTTTTGTTAACCCATGGACGGGGTTGAGCAGCCCGATCAGGCCCAGCAAATGTCAGCAGAGGAGCGACTGGCTGCCCAGGCCAAGGAAATCCAGGACCTCAGAGAGCAACTTGCCCGTGTGGCAGTGAAGGAGGGGCCCCGCTTACCCCCGCTAAGCGTGCCGGAGATCAACCGCGCCCTCGAGAAGCCCCAATTGGCGCAGTGGATGCGGCCGATGCTCTCGAATATCAAGGCGTACGTACGGCTTAGGGCCGGTGAGGTGAGGGAGATCCCCCGCCCGAGCGAGTTCGGCGGCCAATCATCGGAGGCCGCAGTCGATCCGGGAGAGCAGATGGCGTGGCGGGTTTGGGACTGTGTCTTGCAGTCCCAGGCGGCTTATGCCCGACGGTATGCGAGCTCCCTGGGGAAGTCCCACTCCGAGTGCAACCGGTACGCTACGCTGGAAGAGGCGTGGGGAGCGTTGGGGTCGGCATTCACCTGGCGGAGCGTGAAGTTCCGAGAAGTGGGCGGAGTGCTACAGTGGCACTCGCGACAAGGGGAGTGGATCCCCATGGAATCACCGCCGAGAGGAGGGTGCCAGAGGTGCACGCAGCAGGGTTCCCCCGACGAGCGGCACTCGCACTTCAGGTGCCCGCATTGGTCCTGACAGGACCAGCTGGAGCCCGGACGAGCCGCCCCGGGCTTTGGCATCACAGGCACCGCGGCGGAGCTGCGGGCAATCACCCGCAGGTGGGAGACAGCAGCGCAGGCCGACGGCCCGAGTTCCCCAGACGAAAGCGCAATGCAATCGTGGAGACCGAGGACCCGGTCACAGTATGCGTCAAGGCTTCTAGCCTTGGCGGCTTTCGCGGAGCGCACGAGCCCGCCTGATCCAGCCGCAGCACTGGCAGGCCTCCTGGCGGAGCGGGCACAGGCAGGAGCCACAGCATCAGCCCTGCGGGGCATTATCTCCGCGGTCCGAGCCGTGGAAGACCTCCAATGGCTACCACCAGCAGTCACGACCCTCCACAAGAGGATCGCGGCGGGAGCCGCAAAGTTGGTCTACCAGCCCTATCTGTCCTCAGCAGGCATGGTCCACCTCGTCGAAAGGGCCAAAAATTCGCGATACGGGGCCGTGTTTGGCGCTCTGGCGATCCTTAGCTGGGTGTGCTTCTTGCGTGTGGGCGAGGCCGCATGCATCCGGGTGTTTGACCTGGCTATGGCGGGCTTTGTCCAGTTTTGGTATTCCAAAACAGGAGAGGAGGGGTACACCACCAGACCGCTCTGCCGGTATGTGGACGAGGTCCGGGCGTGGCTTAATCGCCACATGGTCTCGCTGGGCCGGTCGTCGGATATGCTCGTCTGGCAGTCTGGAGAAGCGGCCCTGGAAGCGGGCATGGCCGAGTCCTTGGCGGGCACGGCGTACGTCCACGCCAGGTGGCATGCGCTACGCAGAGGAAGGGCCGCGGCGGCCTGGGCCCGCAAGCCCGACCTCGCCTACTACAAATGGTGGGGGAGGTGGCAGAGCACGGCAGTGGCAATGCAGTACGCCACCAAGTGGTCCGACCCAAGGGTCGTCGCCTGCATGGTCTCGTGGTCTCGTGGTCTATCCTGCCTGCATGGTCTCGTGACAGGGGGCCTTTGCCGATTCGGGAGCGTTTGGGCGTGCTTGCCGTGTGGGGATCGCCTATGTTCCCCAGTACTGCGGGTGCTCTCAGCACCCCGACCAAGCGCAAGCCAAGGCGGCCGAGGGATGAGGAGCCGGAGACCGCAGAGGGCAAAGAGATGGAGAGCGGGGACGAGGAAGGCGGAACCGCAGAGGAGCTGGAGGGGTTCGCCGGGAATGATCCTGCTACGATGGGCACGGGGCCTGATGCTGAACCTGCTCCCCTTCCCCTTCGGCCATCCGTCCCTGCCTCTGAGCGCGGCGCCGTGTCTCGGGAAGATGCGGGTCAGCTGTGCACGTTGGCGGGTCCTCCCGTTGCTGGGGGGGGGGGGGGGGCGAGCGGGGACCGCTGACGGACCCATCAATGTCGATTCTGACGGGGACATCGACGACGACAGTGGGAGTTCCGAGAGCGAGCCAGATGGCGCCTTCGCAGTCGGCAGCACAAGGGATTTCCCCGGGCGTGGACAGACCGGAGCTGCCAAGTTCATTGGGCGCGAACGTAAGACCTGGTTCTCCAAGGCGGCCGCTGGACCTGTCAAAGGGGGGGCAGGAGCGCTCCAGAAACCTCGAGTGGTGGGCCGTTTCCACCGCACATACGCGGGGCCGCGTCGCGCTCAGGTGGTCATGGGTGGTACGCAGGCCCTGCGCCCTGGAGCCCCCGCACGCCGTCAAACCGGGAGACCTCGATTGGCCCAGCAGGGCGGTTGGCCGGTCCCCAAGCGCACCAAGCTTGGGACAGTCGGGCATGTCCAGGCGCAGGCGGCGGAAAGCCCGGTGGAGAGTACCTTCGTGGCTGCAGCTGTCCGCCTCGAGACCAAGGCTAAGAGGAGGGCGGTGCGAGTGGCAACGGCCTCCCCCTCTGTGTAAGGGTCCGGACAGGGGCCAGATGGTGGTGGACCAGCCCCCCCTTTTTCTCGAATTCATGCAAGCGTTGACCCCACATTTCCATTGGATTGCTGACCGGGAGGGTTGTAGCTTGTGGATGGTGGTGAAGAGGGTGGATTTGTGGCTGGATAGGGTCTTCGATACAACAGAAGATTTCCGCTTGAAGGGAGCCTTGCCCGCGCTTTTGGCGTCATTGCACAATCTCCAGCCGGAATTGTGGGAGGCGTGCCTCCACATCAGCACCTCCCCGATTCCCAGGATGGTTGGGGGGGTGGAGGATGCCATCTTGGATAAGGGTTTGGGGCCGATCGGCGCCTACCAGCTCCCGGCGGATTTGTGGGATGCTCCGGTCCCCCCTTTCTACCGTGCAGGGCTCCGGGATTTCGATGTCGAGTGTGGATGGCAGGATGGGGAAAGGGTTGTCCGGGGTGCGTGTCGCTGGGTCTCCCAGCATGTCCAAAGGATAGTGCAGGCACTGAGGGGGGCGAGGGTCTACGAGGAGACCGCTGACCCCCCCCTCCCACGTGTTACCCCTCCGTCATCCCCAAGTCCTCCGAGAAGGTATCCCTGAGCTTGAGTTGCGTCAAGATCAACAAGAGTGACGGGGCCAAGCCCCCCACTTTTTGGCTGGATTCCTGGGAGGACTTGGCCAGATCCTTGTCCGCTTTCCCCCCTGACGTGGACCTCTACGGGGTCCACATAGACCTCAAAAACGCCTTTTGGAGTTTTTGCTTACCACCAGAGGCACGGCGCGTATTCCGCTTCCGACCCGCCCCCGGGGCCCCGCCTGTGGCACTGTCGCGCTTACCGTTCGGCTGGAAGTACAGCCCGTACTTGTGCCAAACGGGTCTAGCCCGCGTCCTTAGGGGGGTGCTCCCCCCTGAGATACTCCTTGTGCACTATCTTGATGACTTTTTGCTCGTCTTCACTGATAGGGAGGTGCTGAGGGAAGTGGGGCGTTTGGCTGTCCGTGCGCTGATCGAGGCCGGGTTCCTCATGAGTCCTAAGAGCGTGTTGGATCCTGTACCCCTGGCCTCGTTCTTCGGCAAGGAGCTTAATTTGGCGGCCCGGCAAGTCCGGAGCCACGGGCAAGCGTTACTCTAGTTGTGGGTGGGCTGGTTGCGCCTGGCGGTGGGGAAAGGAAATGACCAGCACCTCCAGAGCTTCCTGGGGTTACTGAACTGGCACTTGCGTCCGCGGGGATTCGGCTATCCTTTCGCCGCAGGCGCCTACTGCTGGTTACGCTGGGGAAGGACGGTGGGGGGGGTCAAGCAACCTGCCCAAGGTTTCCCCCTGAAAATGCTACATAGCCTTGCCACGCTGACGGCGGTGGCGGCTGAGCCCTGGCAGGCGCCCGGAGGGGAGGTGTGGCACCACTTGAAGGCCTTCGGGTTTGGGACGGACGACAGGCTTACGTCCTCTTCTATATGGCTCGGGGACGTCATCGTCTGTGTCGATGGTGCGCGTGATGCAGGGAGCTGGAGGGTGGGGGCGCTTATCCCGGGTGTGGGCGTCCGTACACATGTGGCGCCCCAGGCCCGCTATGCTAACCAGCAGACCACAGAGTTCAGAGGCCTGGCGTGGGCTGTGCGGTTCGCAGTTAGGAAAGGGCACAAGTCTGTTACCGTATGTAGCGACAGTGAGGCCGCCATTGCGCACGTTCTCCATATGCGTGCGACCAGCCACCTGACCCACCATCAAGCAGTGTTGAGATCCTTGGCTAGGGTTCTCTGGGTTTCGGGGAACGTGGTGTGCTTGGTTTGGGTGCCATGGGCGCGGCAACCGGGGGACCCAATGTCTCGGGTGGTGTCGGTTTTCCAGGGCTTACAGGCGAGGGCGGAGGTTGAGGCCTGGCGGACGTGGGATAGCTTACTCAGCAACTTGGGCGAAGCGCGGGTGAGGGGGGTGGTGTGCCTACGCGGCGGGTATGCCCCCCCCCCCCCCCAAGCGATGCCGGGTCGGCAGTCCCTTCGCTCACCGTGTAGCACTTCTTTACCGCACTTATGCCCAAACGTCGGGGCACGCGTGGGGCCCGCAAGCGGCGGGCTGCCTGTGGCGCCCACCAAAAGGGCCGCCATGGGAGACAGCGTCACCGCCGATCAGTGGAGGCCAAGCAGCGGAGGGCAGCAAAGTGGACCTCCGTGCTCCGGGGCCGGCTGCGCGGCAGGGTGGCGCACCTGCCCATCCGCAAGGTGCTGCTCGGCAACGGGGTGCGCCTGTGCCCCCAGTGCCCTCTCCCTGCCGACAGGAATGGATTTTTGGAGCGCGCGGTCCGGGACGTGGCCGCACGAGTGTGAGGCACGCCGCGCCGCCGCATGAGTCGCGATAGTCGCAGTGTTAAGCCCCCGGGCAAGCATGCATGCTGTGAGGTTTGGCAGGTGGAGCTGCCGGAGGGCATCGCTGTCGTCTCCCTAACAGATTGGAATAAGGGCCACAGGGTTGCTATGCCTTATGTTTGGATACAAGGGGGCTACGGCCTCGTGGTGCGGTTTGCACATCTATTTAATCCTTAAGGACATCCGGCTGAGGCAGTCGTCTGGTCCTGCCCCTTGCTGTGGGCATCACCTGTGGCATTGTCGCTGGGTTTTGTCCTGGTTTTCTGTTTTGTCTACCTCAGTTCGCATTCCTCGAGGGGGTGGGTTGGGGAGGGGATGGAGGGGTGGTGGGCTGGATTAAGCGGAGAATGAACACCCAAGTTCTGTACAGTTTTTCTTGTGCTCTGCTTGTGCAAACACTAGTTGTGCCTCGTCTCAACTTTTGTTTGCGTCTCCAATGTTTAGGCAGTTTTTCTGTCTTTGCCCACCCACCCACCCACCGACCAGATGACCCCCTGAGAGTATCCCCCGCCCATTCTTCGTGCTTTGAAACCGATTCCGAGGCGTTTAGAGTTGGGAATCTAACTGAGCTGCAGCCTGTGCACCAGTGTATTGGGTCAGGGTCAGTATTAGAGTGGGGTCCCGCATTCGGCGGAGTGGTCTACAGCGCACCCGTCCATACAAATGCCGGTCTGACCGGCCTTGGCGATACTTCAGCACTGCCGTCCCAAGTTCTGTACAGTGTTTCTTGTGCTCTGCTTGTGCAAACCATCTAGTGTTTGGTTGCCCTGCTTATCTACCTTGTGACTATCATTTTGCATCGGGGAAAATCATCAAGGTTTTCCTTATCAAAAACAAGGAACATCCACAGCATTGGGGAAACCAGAAACCTTGTGCATGATGTGTGTTATGTGAAGGGAAGGTAGTTTGCAACTTTCTTGAGCTGGGGCAGTTTGGGTCACCTAATTCTAAGGGTGTTTCCAAGTGGTGTGCTTGGGGGCTTTTTTGGGGGAACATAGTCTAAAAGTAGTGCGCAGTGCTGCTATGTGCTTATGGATAAGTCTGGCCATTGGGTCCGCTGGGATCGTAACGCCAGCCAGTGGCAGCGGCAGTCTTTTTGGGACGAGTCCCACCTTGCGATTCTCATCAGGTCGGATGTCGAATGGATGCGCATGAGCGACCTCCAGCACTCGTATGTTGCGAACCCCAATGCCATCAGGACGATCCCGGAGATACCTCCGACAGTCTGGCGAGTGGTGATGCCTGCATTCATCGATTCCCACAACGCTTTCCTACGGGAGTTGAATGATAGTGGCGAAGTCGGCACAACAACAGCTAAGTGGCATTCCAAGATTCCGTGGGCCGGCGTGCGGCAACTGCCTCAACCGGACGAGTTCCTCCAGTTGTTCGAGTACACTTGCCGGGCCCCATATACGTGTGCCTTTCTTGAGCTCCTATGACGTGAAGAGCCGCCACCCCAGTTTGTCGAGCCGACCAACGTTGCACATGTCCACGTGATCCAGCAAGCAAAACCACGGAAAGCAAACACCGCGTCGGTCTCTTCGGTGCAATGCGCGGCGGAACTGGAGGCAGAAATTTACGGAGCCCTTGAAGTCGATGAGCCTGCCAATCGGGACCGCACGCGTATGTTTCTGACGCAGTTATTTCCTCAGGGTGTACCACATATGCGCTTCCAACGCCTCATCCACATTTCGCCGGATGTCCCCATTACAGAACTAGCCATGCGTCTCTGGACAGGCGGTCGCTTGTTTTTGAAGCATGTACACTCTGATGAACGCGTATGGTTCGGTCAATCGGGGTCTGGAGCACGAGGTCGTGACACACCAACTGTGCCAAAACACCCCAATGAAATTATACTCCAGGCACCCACAGCCGCCCTGCTGGAGACCATCCGGTTATGTGCAGCGCAATTTGGGGCGTTTGAGAGTGTCCAAGATGCCGACAAGAATGGACGACAACATCTCCGGGGCAAAGTGTCTTATAGGATTCGCTACCAACACGCATCCAGTACAGTTCTGGCTCATGGTGTGGTATTCCATTTGGCAGCCGGGGAAGCCACTGTGACGGGCCGTGATGCACCCGACGAAGCCGAAGCCCTGTTCCGACAACTGCCTGAAACCAATGACACCAACGTGGACCTGAACTAGTGGTGATTCGAGGTCGGCCGATTCTTGGGTGCTGAGGAGGCAGTGCAGGCGGAGGACCACAGGCTGACGGCTACCGCACTGGCCTTTCACGATGCCCCGCCACCGGAGGAAACGGCCTCAATGCAATTATGAGTAAGCCAATACACTGGGCGTGGCACGCCTCCATCGCCAGACATGGGACCTCTGGAGACCACGATTGATCAAGTCCCTCCCTTACCTCATCCTCTTGTATGCGCTGCTATGGAGCAGCCGGGTCAGTTCTATGTGTTCACCGATGCCTGTGGTTCAACTACCATCATGGTGCTACCTTGGGCGTCGTAGCGGCACGCCACGACGCTTGCGGCCCAAGCTGCAACGCCGGCAAAGGTGGCACTACTCTAACTTGCCGGGCTGGTACGTCCTGTTACTGACACTCACCCATGTGGGACTGCCCATGTGGACACCGCCACACGTGCAAGACACCTACACACAGCTACACACTTCACCCTTACACCAAACACTCGCGCGCAACCGATTGCCGGGCCTGATCCTATGGGATCTGGCACAACGGCTAATACGTCCGTCCAACGACGTCCACCCCAATCCAGGGCCCAGCCCCCCACCCCGGCCAGACCTATCCTTCCTGACACTCAATGTCGGAGGACCCTTCCTTTCACGGCGCCGCTGGGGGCACCTCCTGGCGGAGATTATCGCTGAACAGCCCGCAGTTATTGCCCTACAGGAGTTTCGATTCCGTAGTGGATCTCACCACGCAGCTTGGACGGCTGCTATGGATGATGACTACCTCCCCATCACCTATGGGGACGAAAACCCGGACACGCAATTCCTCGTCCACAACTCCATATCCAGATATGTCTCCAAGCTGCCCTCCATGGGGAGCCAGGCCCGTGCCATCAAGCTCGCTCTCCCTGGCCACACACCGTACGCCATCGCCAACATCACGGACCATTTTCGCGGGACCAACGTGAAAAGTTGGACGCATGGCTTGCACAATTGCCAGACCTGGGCATCCTTATGGGTTACTTCAACGACTATGTGTGGGGACGTCCTTCCCAACCAACTAGGTACTGGCACCCGCTCCTCGAATCCGGAGCCTTGCTGGACCCGATTTTGGCACATGCGCCAAACACTGACCCTCAAAATCTCTCCACACATTGCCGGGGCCGCTGCTTGGACGCTGTCCTGTTTTCTCCCACGGCATGGGACATTCACCCCCCCATCTCTGCGGACACCACCGATTTCCCCCATGCGGGTGACCACAAAGCAGTCAGGGTCACAGTAATGAACCCATTGGGACCGCGGCCAGTGCCGCCACCGGTCATGGGCAATGTGTCGCACTGGCCCTCCTCGTTGTTCCGCAAGTTTTCGCGCCACATGTCCCAAAGGTCCAAAGCGCACTCCACTCACCAAGATCACATCATGCACCCACTAGACAGGGCGGACGCCATCATTGCCGCAGCGTCTAGCTTTGTACACGCACACCCCCGCCCACAGCCAGTTCAAGACGTGGTCGAACAACAGCTGGTTGACGAGTTGCACCGCAACCCTACCTCCAAGAGGGCCCAGCAAGCGTGGGCGCACCACAGGGTGACCAATAATATATAACGGGCCCAACGACACCTGCGGCGCTTCCGAAAATGCGCGGTACGCGGCCGCTCTACTTTCTTCAATGCCCTAAAGTGGTGGCTGATCACCCCCTTCCGCACGACTACCCCACAACCCGACACGACCTTGGCCGCCGAACACCTTCCGCACTTCGCGGGGGAACCACCATGGAGACCAGAAGAGGCCAAGGCTCTTCTTTCACAAGTCTTAAAGCCAGGACGATCAGTGAGCCCCGATCCTCCCTCCTGGCAATCTTTCACAAAAGCGCTACGCCAACCCAAGAACAAGGCAGCAGGCATGGACCACGTGGCACCCCACCTGTGCCAGTGGTTACCTAGGGAACTACAGTGGGACCTATACATGGCAGTGCACCATGTGTTGGAAAGCGGCGATGTGCCGCACCACTGGCTGCAGGCCAGAATAGCCATGATCTACAATTCTGGCCCCCCTGAGGCGGCCCGCAGTTACCGGCCGATTAGCGTAGCCACGGGGATGTACTTCATTCTAGCCCGGCTCATATAGGACACCCTGCGAGGGCCCATCGACGCGGCGCTCTCCGACCCCCAAGCAGGATGTAGGCGAGGCTATACCACATCACAACAAGCCCTCCGCATGTCGATGCTTTTACACCAATACGGGGACGGAGCGCTGGTATGCCTCCTAGACATCGCAAAAGCCTACCCCAGCATGCCCCATGAGTGCCTCACCTACGCGGATTCCAGTTGATTGGAACCCCAGCCCGCATCTACAACATGGTGGCTAGCATCTACGCGCACAGCACGGGGGTGTACGGAGACGTCCGTTTTCCGTTGCGCCGTGGCATCAAGGAGGGGTGCCCCCTGTCCCCAGCCCTTTTTGTTCTAGTGTATGAGGCCTTCCAGCAGACTCTCACTAGGGAATTTCCCAACAGCACCATACTGGTCTATGTCGACGACATCGCCATCATCTCCCCGAGCCAACGGGAGATGCAGCACGTCCTGGAGCGCGTCAGTCAGTTTTCTGCCATATTGGGCCTCAAGACGAACCCTTCGAAGACACAGGTGTACCGTTGGGCCCCACCCTCCCGCCCTTAGGGTGTGGCACGACGAGAGTCCCCGACCAGAGACACCATCACGTGGGGCGATGCGCGATTGTCGCTGCGACCCCCTATCTTCCACTACCTCGGTCACCTCCTGCCACATCCGACCTGGGAACAAAAGACACGTGATGACTTCGTGGGGACGGCCGTAGCTGATCTGGCGCGATACCAATACCTGCCACTGAACGCTTTCGAGCGGGTGCCGCTGCTGAACACCATCCTGATCCCACGGTGGACGTACCGCACCTTGTTTCTCCCCAACGACTAAATGTTCAAAGCCATGGACTCCATGTGCTTGCGGTTTGTGCTGATGGCGGAGGGCATGGAACTCAATAAGGTCGACATTCACAAATCATAAATTGTCCTCCATGTCACTTCTCCTCACCGACTGAGCGGAATGGGGTTGCACCAACTGTTCTGGGCCCACAGGGCACGCTTCACCACAATGGTGCAGAACACGTTACATTCACGTCCGGGATCCATTGGCTGCAACCTTAGCAAAGAACTGCCCTCTCGAGCAGTGCCTATTCGCAACTACTTGGCTATACTCACCCAGCTAGGTGCTCACACTGCACTCCACATAGCACTTCCGCCGCGGCCGGCCGGGGGACCCAACCTCATCGACAGTGAAAGCTCTGATGACGGCGTCCTCCTGTCTGCCCGCAAGGAGCAGGTGGGGGATGCCCTCCACACGCGCCACTACATTGCCCCACACCGGTACCACGAAGACCCCTCGGCAGGCACGGTACCTGCGGGATACCACCCTGTCAACATCGGGGGCATACCGTGCTACTCAAACAAGCAACCGCCAACCGGAACGTCCCTACACTCCGATGGCAGCCTTCAAACAGTTCAGATTGCGGGCTCGGAATACCAAGCGGCTAACTAGACGGCCTCAGGTCCATGGAAGGCCGAATGGGTGCCATGCTTAGCACCATAGACTTGGGAGCGAGTGGTTCATATATAGCCCGCTTTCTTTGGGCGCCGCCAATGGGCAGGGTCCACTGACCCAGCACAATTGATCGCAGGTTTGCAGTGCCTACTGTGCAGCGCCAATGCCACAGACAACTTGTACTTATCAATGCAAGATGTACATAGATAGTGGAGCACCCCAACCAAGAAGGGGACACGCTGGTTTCCTTACAATTGTGAACAACTGGACTAATGGCTGGAAGTGTCTATGGCGGGGACATTCAGTCTATCAGTACCGACCATTGATCCCCCCAAGCGGCGGGCGCAGCAGTAACAAAAGGGCCTCTTCGCATCCTCGCCCGGGTGGCGGGCCCACAACAGTCCTAAAGGGCTGAAATGTACGGAGCAGCCATCGGCGCGGCCATTGCACCTGACGGTGACACTCAATACATCGACAACATGGCCGTCACAAAATGCGCACACCGCCGACCCACGCACGAATGTTGTGACGCTGACATCCGCCACAAAGTGTGTGACCAGGTGCAGCACAAACGCGTTGCCGCGGAGTGGATCCCCAGCCACCGCCTTGAGACGGAGGCCCGCAACGCGCAAGAACGCGAACAAATTCGACGCAATGGGGAAGTAGACCTACTCGCCAAGATGGCCACGCGCCTACCCGTGCCGGATTACGACCCCCGGCGCCCCGCAGATATTGCAATGTGCGGCGGGCCCGCCCCCACTCCCGCGCGGAAATGGATCCTCCAACGGAGGCGCGTTGTCACTTTCGACGGTGCACACTAGGTATCCTGGCTGCCGATGCGCGGGGACCCACGTATGCTCTGGGTTAAATGGCTTTGGGGCTAGGTACGATGGGATGGGACGGGCGCGCCGTGGGACCATACCAACCCCAAATGCTCCATATGTCCCCTCCACCACGGTACCACTGTCCACAAACGACTCATCCACTGCATGCGTTGGAAAGTCGCATTTCGCAACATGTGGCTTAGCACCTGGGGACCATGGCAAGATACGGTGACGGAATGGTGGAACAGGGCGTCAGCGGCAGACCTACACCATGTTTCTTGCCTTCGCATACCACAGTCCCTATGGGACCACATCCCCTGAACAATGCGGGTAGACCTTAGGGAGCGTGTGGCCTGGCACCAGTACCACGCCCTACATGGCGTATGCCAACTGCGCGGCCAACTCACCATGCCCCCCCGTGACCCACAGGTGCCGCCCACGCCCTCCGCATCGGTACCGGCATGGTACACAAAGCTGCGCCCACGAGCTGTACGACCGAACCCCACGGACTCTACCCTCCGCAATCAAGTAGGGTATACAGGGCCCCGGGAGAGAACACAGCGGCAGGATGGCCGCGCCTCTCAAGAGACGTCCCACCGTAGAGCTGCGCGCACATGGGACCGGCCGCAATCGTACCACACCAGGTCATGGGCGGTAAAATATCTCGACCAGTGCCTTTGTCCCACTGCCGCGGACCCAGGGGCACAGCACGTAGCTTCGGCAATGCAGTATCTGGCTCAGCCTTGGTTCCTGCATCAACGTGCCGTTCTCGGGGCCTCACTGATGGTTTCATACCGCGACATGCTAGATGACCTTGTGCGGCAATCACGGCACTGGCACACCCTTCTGCGACGTGCTAGAGTGTGGACCACCTCCGCAGACCAGCACTACCAGCGGCATGACCAAAGGGTCCAGCTCTTTTCGGTGATGAGCCAGTTGTGGGCATCCGAGCGCGCGGCCCACTGGGTGGAGCCCCCTCTACCTAAACGCCACTGCCGCACAAGGCCCGGCATCCTGGGCCAACGCCCGCCACCGGACATGGCCCCTACAAAGTGACGAAAGCTTGTCACTCTTGAAGACCTGTGGGGAATGGCACACACGTGATGCAGCATGTTTAACCCCCTTAAATCTTACACATTATAGGCTTGCCATACGGCGTGGCGGTTTGGCCTACCGCATCAGAGAGCCCTCTGGTATACGCATGTAAACTCTGGGTCTTTGCCATGTGCCCCGCTTTGCGGGGATCCACTGTATCATATGATGGAGACACCCACTTTCCCAAGCACAGTCTTGAGTACTCTTTGAACTTCCGGAGTTAGTCAAAAAAAAAAAAAAGTAGCGCGCAGTGCGCGCACAGTGCAAAGATTCCCCCTAGGGCCCAAACTCCATCACCGTGGGCGGTGTGAAGCGATGTTGTCACACGTGAACATGTTGTGGTGCATACAGGGTCAGGTCCGCAGGAGCTTCCTGACCTAGTATAAACCTGCTTGTTCCCTGTCTAAACCCGGATGAGGCTGATGTACCGTCTTATTATTTTATCAGGCGTGAAGGACTACGGGCATCTGCTGGCGCCTGCTTCCTACAGAAAGGCGCCTATTGGCGTTGGGCATGTCTTTTGTTCGAATCCAACAGACGAGGATTCACACTCAGCCACTATTGGTGTCCTGCTCAACGGGCTCGGTCCTGTGGGCAGCCACGACATCCCCCAGGATACTTGGGGGGAGCCTTAAGCGCAGTGCGCGCACAGTGCAACTATTTGGGTGTCTGGCCGTACTAGAGACCCATACTTTGAGATACTAGGGGCCCCTAGGGGCATCATGGTGACCCCTAGCGGAGGGCTTGACTTCTGATTCTGTCCCCCTTTGTTTGGGGATCCCCGAGAATGCAGGGGTGCCGTAGCATTTCCGCCCTCTTTTGGGCCCCAACCTTCCGGTGCTATTGAGAAAACTGGGACAATCTTTGAATCCACGCTTTGATACTGGGAGGATTCACCCAATTGGACTGTGTACAACAGAAAGTTTCAAGGGCAAGCTCGAAACAAGTTACGGTATGTGGCACTACACGCAATGCCGTTTGCAACTCTCTTGATTGTGTTTATGCTTTACATTATATCTCTGCAGAATGGCGAAGAGCCATTTCCACTCAGGGGGACAAGCACGCATCGGACGGCCAAAGATTCCATTGGGAAGTGGAAGTATTGAAGCAATTCCGATTATCCGATACAAGGACGCGATAAAGGCTCGTTGTGTGTTCTTGGCGACCAATGCGCTGTTCATGGCTTCTCCAGTTGTGCATGATGTGTGTTATGTGAAGGGAAGGTAGTTTGCAACTTTCTTGAGCTGAGGCAGTTTGGGTCACCTAATTCTAAGGGTGTTTCCAAGGGGTGTGCTTGGGGGCTCTTCGGGGGAAATATCGTCTAAAAGTAGCGCGCAGTGCGCGCACATTCCCCCTTGGGACCAAACAGTGCCACCAGAGTTCTATGGCAAGGGGTTACGGGATTTTGATGTCGAATCTCCTTGGGTCGACGCACGGGGCAACAACAGACCGGGCACTTCCGCCTGGGTTTCCGACGAGGTACGAAAGTTTGTAACCGTGCTTAAAAGGCAGTGGTTGCTATACGACCTCTCTGAGGATCTGCCCCCCACGTGCTAGCCCTTCATTATCCCGAAAACTTCGGAGAAGGTCTCTTTAATATGTAGTTGCCTTAAACAAAC
Organism: Eutreptiella sp. 'Long Island Sound 2002'; assembly: GCA_964036045.1. Lineage (NCBI taxonomy): Eukaryota > Euglenozoa > Euglenophyceae > Eutreptiales > Eutreptiaceae > Eutreptiella > Eutreptiella sp. 'Long Island Sound 2002'. The sequence goes on from OZ038397.1 coordinate 31,317,032, forward strand.
CGGTATGGACGGTTGTACCCCCCTAGCCCCCGCGCGATTTTCGTTACGGTCATGGAAGCAGTTGAGTAAACCGCTTGTCACGTTCTACCCAGGGGTACCATTGTATGGCACGCACATAGACTTAAAAAATGCCTTTTGGAGTTTTGTGCTTCCGGAGTCCGCGCGCACCCTCTTTCGCCTGCATTCGGGCCCCAGCGGACGGGTGGTGGGGTTGGGTAGATTGCCGTTCGGGTGGAAGTACAGTCCCCTCGTGGAGCAGGCCTTGCCCCCGGATATTTTGCTGGTGCATTGCTTGGATGATTTTTTATTAATGCATCACGACAAGGGGTACTTGAGGCGGAACACGAGTGACACTGTTGATGCCTTGGAGAGGGGGGGGGGGTTCATTGTCAGCCCCAAGAGTGTGCTTGAGCCTTCCACCAGACTTGTCTTCCTAGGGAAGTGGCTGGATTTGTTGGAGAGGATGGTATGGTCACATGAGGTGGCCCATCTGCAAATGCTGGTGGCCTGGCTTAGATTGGCTGTCTGGCGGTCGCAGAAACGGCTGCAATCTTTTTTGGGCTTTCTACACTGGTAGGTGAGACCTGAAGGCTTGGTGTGCCCTTTTGCAACGGGGGCCCACTGTTGGGTCAACGGGGAGTAGGCTGGGTATACCCCTGTGGCACTCTTGGACTCCCTGGTTGTTTTACAGGCCATGGCAACAGAGCCATGGCATGCGCCTGTTGCGAGTATGCAGGCCTTGTGGATTGAATTGGGCCTGCACAGGTTTGACCCGGTTTTGTTGGGACGGTGGTGGGAGGGGCCAGGGCTGGTGTTATTCGTCGACGGGGCCCATGACGGACCGTCTCGGAGAATGGGAGGTTTTTCGGAGTTTTTGGGAGTCCGTTCTGTGGTGGCTCAGAGGCTGCGATCCCAGAGTCAGCAGCTTGTGGAGCTACAGTCCCTGGTCTAGGGAGTGCGCCTGGCAGTGTACTGAGTGCACAGCAGTCAGTTCTGCGAGGACTAGCAAGGCGCCTGGTGTGTTCAAGCTTAGTGGTACGGGTGCTTTGGGTGCCCTCGGGTTTCCAGCCCGCGGACCCTATGTCTCGTCTGACTTCCAAGGGGATCGGTTTCAGGCTGAGAGGATGGCCTGGCTCATTTATAAACAATTGTTGGAGAACCCCTCGGTGGTCCAGTATCGTGGGGTGTTGTGCCTGGGCAAAGGCACGGATTCCTAGCCAGGGCAGGCGTTGGTTACCACGTCGGCGGTGGCTGCTTTCTTTGTGTGCGTGCTGGTGGGGGCGCTTGCTCCGTGCCAGAGCCTTCGGGCCTCTGCACACCTTCGGCTCCTTCTTTTGGCAGTTTTATGCTGTTTTGTTCAGCCCTGGCTAGAGAGTAGTACACCCACTCTGAGTTACACGACTGATCTTGATTGGTGCAGTGTGTTCCTTCACCCTTTGGCAAACCCTTGTTTGTACTCAAACAATTGTTTGCCTTCTCTTTAACAGGCAGTTTTCCGTCCGCCCCCCCCACCCCCCCGCGGGGGGAGGCTGCTGGGACTGGATGGTGAAGGGGGGGGTATTGGGAGAGTCTGCATGGTGGGTGCCTGTGGTAGGTAGTGTTGCTCCCACGAGCTTGGGTTGGGCGGGTCCTGGGGGTTACGGAGACCATGCAAGCAGCCCCCCCCCCCCCCCCACGCACAAGGGCAAGGAGTGGACAGCGAAGATGGTTCCTACCCTGAAGCTAGTGGCGGATCCTCCGGATGCAACGTCCTACCCCCCCCCCCCCATGCCAATGGACCTCCCATGCCAATGGCCCCCGCCCTCTCGAAAGAAGAAACATGGCCCCCCCTTGAGTTTTTTTCACCAAATTGCACGCAAATTGCCCTTTTTTGCCTAGTTTCTTGAGTGTGCAATGGATGTGATGGGCATGTGATGGGCACCATCCTTGGTGTCATGTGTTTGTTTTTTCATGGCTATATTATTTCTAGATTTTCATTTCTCGATGTTCCAAGTCCCGCATGGAGCAGCCTGCGATTGTCTGGTCTTGCCTGCATTGCAACTCGGCCATGTTGGCCAGAGCCTTTGTGCACAATTGCATGTTTCAGGGGAACCAAGGTCTCGGGTTTGAGGAAGGGACTACATGATGGCAGCTGGAGCAAATGTCTCACTCCTACCCCCCAGCCCCGCTTTCTTTTGTTGCCTTTCACACCCATGCCTGATGGTGTGATGCACCAACTGCACCCCTTTCAAACGAATGGCTGAAAGTGTCTATGGCAGGGATATTCAGTCTATCAGAGCGGACCATTGATCCCCCAGTAAGTACATGTGTAGACAGGCAAGCAGTGTGTTCTGGTTGCTGAGTGGGGACCTCTTTTCAGACGCAGAGTGGTCCAGCCATGTTGTTACTACTCATTTCTTCTGCAGTGCATTGTGCCACCCAGCTGCCCCTGCTTTGCTGCAGTGTTTGACAGCCATAGTGATCAACTCCTGGGAGCTTTGCAACGCAGAGTGATCAAGTGATCAAGCAGGCCTGGGGCCACAGATTTCAGCATGTTTTGCTCAGGTCAAAGTGCCGTGATTCATTCCGTCGGTCAGCCTATTGCAGTTGCATGGGATTCATGTCTATTTGAAAACATCATTGTTGCGCACATGGAGTATATGGTGCTGAAACTTTTTGAAGCAGGCCTGGGGTCATCAGTTTCAACCATCATTTTTTCTGAAGTTGCAGTTGCGCGTTTTCTTCGTGTTTGCTATTGTGTGCTTGTATGTGTGAAGAAGGCATGGGAAACAAATGTTGAGCACCACAACAAAAATGGTTTAAAAGCATAAAAAAATTGCAAAAGGTGGCCAGCATGAGCTCCACAGCCACCTCAAAGATGCAAGAGGTACCAAGCATTGGTCCCCACCACGTTTACACCGATGGCGCAAGCTAGAAAATGCGTACGCAAATAATTTTTTTTTGGAGTTTTGATGAGAATTCGCGTCAATGGCCCCCCGTGCGTGTGTCAATGGACCCCTCCCTCTTCGAAAGAAGAAACATGGCCCCCTTTGCAAATGCCCCCCCCCCCCCCCTCTCGAAAGAAGAAACACGGCCCGGGCCATTGACATGGGGGGGGGGTGGTACGGGGATTACCATTACCAGTGTCACGCACCGTCACAGGCAGTGTTAGGCTCACAGTCATAGCCTGCGGGAAGGCAAGTGTGGCGCCACCTCACTGCCGGTGGGGTGGCACCAGCTCAAAACACACACTCCACACCTCCTTGCGTGCTGCACAGCATAGAATTAGAAAGCATCAACGAGTAGACCAACTAGATGCAATATGAATAGGAATGTGACCCCAAGTACATAGATGTAGATGTAATGCCTTGGGTTTTTTTAACTAGGTCGTGGGACAGACAATCTGCACCCAAGTGTTGTCTCCTGTGGTGTCTCTCTTGGGGACACACCTCACCCGTGTGAAGCTACATGTCACAAGATGGAGACTGTACATAGTTCCTGCGCACTCGTGACTTCAACCCTTCTTGGGGTTTGCTGCACACACCCCGCGCCGGAACACAAAAAAATGTGGTAGGCATTGTGGGGGCGTACCGTGCGCTGTGCGAAAAGTAGGCCATTCTCCACCACCGGTCACCATCTCCGACAAGGGAAGCCTCCCCGGCGGAGTGTGCAAAAGCGGATGCCAGAACTGAGAACCAATTGCTCGAGTTTTTGTACAAAGTGTACAACAAGATGGCCCACCCCTTGCCTGTTGAGCAATGCATGTTGATAATTGGATTGAAATGTGTGGCACCGCAGTTTTGCGCAAGCAAATTGCACTCATGGGGTGTGATGCCGTCACGGCGGAAGAGTGGTACCAGAAATATGGGCATGACACCTATTTGACTCGCGAAGAGATGTTCATATTTTTGGTAAAGTTGAAGACCAACCCCACCCATGACACAACCCCAAGAATGGTGGGCAAGCCAAAGGCAAGCCCCCAAGCAATTGAATTGCTCATGTATGCTTCTCGAGGTGGCAGGTTTTCAGGGCTGTTACCGGGATAAACACCGTAATAACTGGCGCCTCAAGTTGTCTCCGTAGTGTCCATTTTTCTAAGCTGCCACTGAAGATGATGGAGGGGATGAGGTTGAGCCCCCCAAGCCGACTGCACTGAACTGCATACCTCAGCACACAACAACACAGCACTTGTGAATTCGATTGCCTCAACACATGTGACGTATATCATTGCATGGTTTTTGCCTCACAAGTGTGGGGGCAAATACATTCACCGAATTAAATTTCACTGGCCAAGTGGTGAGACCCTCAGGGACGTAAGGCGAACTCGACGATTGCGGTGTGGCAACCGGACCACGTTTGTTGGTGACACATTGGACAATCAGGATCTAGTTATGTTCAGTGAAGCAAGAGTCAGATCGCACAGCTCCTCTGGTGGCTGTTCCTTTGCTTCTGGTACCCTTTGCTCGTCCTTGGCTCCCTCCCCGTACTCAGTAAGCCCCTGCTCTCTTGGGAGTGCTGTTTCATTCTGAAGACTGCCCCCTTTGTGATTGTGACTGTTAACCATCCGAAACTCCACCACCCACCCGAAAAACACTCTTCGAAGGAGGAGGAAAACTGTGAAGAGGAGAACGCTCTATCGGGACGCTTCGCATCGTTTCACGTGCAGGCTCTCCTGACGCAACAATGAATCAAGAAGTACAAACAACCCAAAGCTGACAGAAATGCCTTACGGGACTGATCGTAGTGGCATAATGCACACATTTCTCATTAGAGACCCAGGGAACTAGAAGAGCCACTGCATCTGCAATAAACCAGTGAGACGGCGCTTCTTGTCGCCTCCCTGATGCCCCTGTTCCCTCTCTTTCCAGCATGCCCGTCTTCACCCGGTGATGAGTTCCTCATGGGCCCCTCAGCAAAGTTTGCATGCAACTGGTAACTGGCAACCTGTTGTTCTTCAACACCCCAACCCCTTTCAATAGTCAAATGATCGAGGCCAGCAATCGCATGGAGATCATCGCTTGCAAAGATCAGCCTGGAACTGCAGGCTCGACAGCTGTGCCACATGAACCTCGGAAGTGAATTATCTGGTGGTAGCGCAGTGGGCAACTGAACCGCCATCCAGCTCGTTGCCATGCTCTCTTGTCGTATTGTTCACCAGCAATGTCAAATGGGGTGTGTGGAATGCGAGAGAGAGAGAGAGAGAGAAAGAGAAAGAGAAAGAGAGAGCGTTGAGGTGCTGTGGCACGACACGCACTCTGGGGTTCCAAAGATGCGTCCACAGTGGATAGGGCTCATTGTGGGGTTGGTTGACGACAAACGCAAATTCATGCAGAACCATGTCCCGGGCATTGGAGGTGTAATGATGAGTTGCTGGTCTCTTCGCACATCACCTACTTGAGCATCTGATTGTTGGATTCCCTTTGAATTGATTGCCGTGTTGCCGTGGGCAGATGGTTTGGTGTATTTCTTGGGACAGTTGGCGTACCTGGCGGGGCGTGAGCCGTCCTGTTCTTGTTTGCTTCTGTGTGTTGTGGCAGGATCAGCCCTGCGGGAGTACATTCGCCATGCCTCTTCTCGAGTGATCTCTGCTTGCCGCTGGTGGTGCGTGTTTGGCCACCCATGCAAACGCCATGACGTGCCATGGATCAAGGGATGAAATCCCCGGCACAATCTACGCCTGCTGGCAAAGACCATGACAATCTTCCTCCACTTACCTCTGTACCAGCTCCGCTAGGCACCCCCCTGGCCTGCCCCACTGGTAGAGGAGGCGACACACCCAAACTGCTACTTGACCTATGGCATGTATCCTCTGCTGTCCTCATCGGCGTGGCGGCATACACTGATTTCAGATCCTGAGGTCGAAATAGCCGTCCCCCCGCTCTGGGCCATACTCACGCGGGATTCTCTATGTTGCATTTTACCCGCCATTCAGGACCGGCTGCACAGACCGAGAATTTGTAGGACCCATGTGCGTCTGAGTTGCGGGGGGGGGGGGGGGGGGAAGAAAATCTCCTCGCGTTCCAAGGGTGAAAGAATCATCAACTGGACTGTTTGGGTGGGAACCGCAGTGGTGGCTTACTGTGTTGCCACTTTTTGTTGTGCTCTCTTCCAAACCAATTGCGAGGAGATCTCAAAAGTAGAGGAGAGTACGATGGATGCTCAGTGAAGCTCAACAGAAGTGCAAGCGACTGCAAATCAGGTGGCACAATTTCACAAGAACAAATATCCCCCCCCCCCCCTCTTTCCATGGCGAAGTAGCACATAGCAAAACTGGAAAGTGTGGCTCTAAGCCGCCAGTGGATAGTTTTGCGACCGAGCCATCTCAGGCGGGTGACGATCAGCATATGGCAGACCCGGAGAGAGGCCAGCTGAATTTGGAGGGGGCGGCAGAAGTGGTGAATCAAGCGAAGGTCCTCTCGAAAAAGAACATGAAGATGTTGCGCAAGAGGCCTGGCCCCCCCAAGTATGTTCGCCATTTTGTGAAGTTAATAAGTGAACTCGCAGAGGAACATGATGACCCAGTACGGTTCCCGACTTCGCGCGCTGGCATCCTACGCGGCGCAAACGAGCCCGATTGCTATTGCCGAGGCATTGGCAGGCCTCCTCTCGGAGCGGGCAAGCATGGGGGCGACCGCGTCCTCCATCCGAGGCTTCACTTTGGCTGTCTGCGCTGTTGAGGATTTGCAATGGATCCCACCGGCAGTCACCATTCTTCACAAAAGGATCGCAACGGGAGCAGCCTCAGCCGGACCGCAGCCGTACCTTCCGCCGACCGGGTTGGTCATCCTTGTCGAAAACGCGTCCAAGTCCAGGCACGGACCCCTATTTGGAGCCCTCGCAACCCTTGCCTGGGTATGCTTTTTGCGCGTTGGGGAGGTGACCACCATCCAAGTGGTGGATATCGGACTTTCGGGTCTATTGAGTTTTGAAATAGCAAAACTTGGGAAGAGGGGTACACCACCAGATCTATGTCAGGTACGCGGACCAAGTACGTGAGTGGGCATACGCCTTCGTGGTGGGATATGACAAGAAATCTGACATGCTAGTTTGGTAAGCAGGTGAAGCGGGCCTGGAGTCGGGCATGGTTGAGTGCCTAGTTCGCACGGCAAGGGCCAGGTGGCACGCCCTACCTAATTTCCCGGAGGCGCTGCGGGAGATGTCCCCGACACATGGCGCTCCTGCGTGCACGTCTCTACTTCCCCCGTCCCGCGGGCGGTGGGGGACGTGGACAATGCCATCCTTGATAAAGGCCTTGTGCCGATCGGCGATTTCCCCCTGCCCCAAGACCTGGGGGATTCCGTGGTGCCGGAGTTTTATCGGGATGGTTTGAGGCACTTCAGCGTGGAGGAGAGTTGGGAGGATGGGGATAGGGTGGTGAAAGGGGCATCCTGTTGGGTTTCCTAGCACGTAGAGCGCCCGGTGTCCGCCCTGAGGGGGGCAGGGGTGTGCCAGGTACCACCGGACTCACTCCCCCCCACATGCTACCCGTTCGTGATCCCTGAGTCATTGGAGAAGGTTTCCCTTATCTCAGCTGCGTCAAGCAGAATAAAAGGGACAGGTAGGTGCCGCCGCTTTTCCGGCTAGACTCCTGGGAGGATTTGGCGCGCGCTCTTTCGAGGACCCCTCTTCGCGGTGCACATTAGCCTTAAGAAAGCGTTCTGGTCGTTCCGCCTACCGCCCCAGGCACGGATAATTTTCCGATTCTGGCCGGGCTTGGGTCTTCTGGCCGTTGAACTGGAGCGCCTCCCCTTCGGCTAGAAGTACAACCCGCACTTCTGCTAGATGGCCCTCGCGCAGGTGCTCTAGGGCGTACTCCCACCAGGGGTATTGCCGGTGCACAATCTGGATGAATTCCTACTGGTCTACACCGAGGAAGGAGTCCTTAGGGAAGCCGATCGTGCGGCAGTGCGCGCTCTGGTCGAGGCCGGGTTCCTAATGAGCCCCAAAAGCGTTTTGGACCGTGTGCAGCTGGTATCCTTGCTGGGGAAGGCCCTGAACCTTGCGTTGCGAACGGTGGCTTGCCACACCCAAGCACTGCTCCAGCTTTGGGTGGGGTGGATGAGGCTAGCCCTCGGGGATGGGGGTGGGTTGCACCTCCGGAGTTACCTTGGCCTGCTCAACTGCCACGTGCGTCCGCGTGGGCTAGGGTGCCCGTTTGGGGCGGGGGCGTAGTGTTGGCTCCGTTGGGGTCGCATGGTGGAAGGGGAGCGGCAACTGCATGACCCACGGCTTGCCTTTTAAACAACTTGAAAGCCGCCACTCTTGCAGTGTTGGCGGCCGAACTGTGCGCAGCCCGTGCCCGCAGAGCCTGGCCCCACTTTATGGCGTTTAACTTCGGCACGGAGCAGTGCTTGACGGCATCGTCTATTTTGGCAGGCGATTTTCTTGCCTGTTTGCATGGGGCCCGGGATGCGGGGAGGTAGAGGGTTGGTGCGCTTGTGCCTTTCCAGGGAGTTAGGTCCTTCTACCCGCCCCAGTGCCAGTACGCAAGTCAACAAACAGCGGAGTTGCACGCGGTGCCGCGGGCGGTTCGCCTGGCAGTACGCCTCGGCCTGTCATCTGTCACTATCTGTAGTGATAGTGAAGTGGCACTGGCCCAAGTGTTGTCCCTACGCACTTGCAGCCACCTTCAGCACCAACAGGCAGTTTTGCGGTCGTTGGCCAGGGTTTCGGGTTTGGTGGTGAGGCTTGTGTGGGTGCCGTCGGACCTCGAGCCAGGCGACTCCATGTCCAGAGTGAACTCCGAGCACGAGGGATCACAGGCCAGGGCCGAGGTGATGGCTTGGGATATATGGCAACGTATGTTGAGCCACCTCGATGCTTGTAAGGTTCGTTGGCGTCCTTTGTTTGGGCGATTGTTGAGGTCGGGCGGGGGAGGGGGGGGGGGGGGTGAAGTTGGCGGCGAGGTTCTGCGGGCGGAGCGGCCCTGTCCGCCGTGACACGCTTGGCGTATCCGTTCACGTGCTATGCCACGGCGCAAAGGAGGCCGCAAGGCCAAGCGCCGTCACCGGGGCGGCCGCCGCCACAAGCGCTCTGATGCGGCGTTGGCTCACTGCCATGCTCCTTCTTCAACTAGGGTCCACGGAAGGTTGGCCTCCTGCTCGGGCTTCGTTCGCATGGCCTGAAATACTTTTCCTCCGAATGCCGTCTGCCACGTCTTCGCATTACCCGTGGACTCGACGGACAACATCATCTCAACGGTCTCTTCATTGGCTACGGAAGCGAAGTAGCAATAGCATTGTAGGGAGGGTAGGCCGGTCACAGCCCGCCTCCACCAGGGGCAGGTCATGTCCGCCGCCGGTAGCTCGGAGCCTAGGCACATATGTTGTTCTAGAGACCGTGTGCACGGTTTGATACGGCCGTCCTCCTTGCTGCCGCGGCCGTGGACCTGGCGGCCCGCTTGCGCGGTACTGCCGTCCAGGACCGCGACCGCGCCGGCAGCCCGGATGTCAAATTTGACATCCCGGGCCATTTTTGCCGGCACCGGTGGAGGCTGCACCGAGGCAGCCAGACTGCGGTCCTCACGTTTTTGACCAACGGGAGGGTGGAGGGCCGTGCCCTCCCATATGTATGGGTGCAAGGCAGCCCGCACCTTGCGCTGTGCGTGGCCCGCCTCTTCACGCCCCTCTGACCCCTTGCCGATGTCTCTTTGCAGGTGTTGCTCCACTTTGTTGGTTCGCAGGCCCTGGGTGCGGTTTTCCGGCGAGGGGGAAGGGGCATCATGCTGGGTGGTGGTGACTTGCCTGTGGCCGGGTGTCTGCCGCTCTCTAGGTCTTGGCCATTGCGGGGTGTGGTGAGCGGGCCGTGGCATCCCTTTGTAGCCGTTGGCCAGTCGCTTTCTAGAGGGTGATCTTGTGGCTGACCCCTTGTGCCCTTTACCTAAGTAGCTGATGCCCGGTCGTGGTACCCTGTAACGTTTTGTACCCGTGCATCCCGTTGACCTGATGTGGAGTTTTGCAAGGCATGGATGGCCCCGGGCCCGTTTGGCTTTCAGTAGCGCTCTAGCCTCTGGCCATTCGGCTGTGCAGGCTGGTAGTTGTTTGGGACGGATGGGAGCTGTTGCCAGTGCCCTGCTTGAGCTATGCGCTCTTGTTTATTTCTCTGGCCTGTGTGTTTGCGAGCTTCAGCGCTGCACAACGGCTACCGGTTCAATTCTTCTACCTCAGTTTTTACCCCACACGTGTTGCGCGCCGTCCGTGGGAGTCAGGCGGTTGGGGGGAGGGGGGGGGGTCTATAGGGCATGGCCGCCGGATTGGTGGGGTACGAGCTTATTTGATCCGGAGTGGGTGGGCGTTCTTACTACCATTTACCTTCCACCGCGGGAGGGTGAGCCCACGGCGGAGAATGAATTCCCAATTTCTGTTGCAGTATTCTTGTGCTCCGCTTTTGCAAACACTAGTTGAGCCGCGCCTCAACTTTTGTTTGCACTTCCCCACTTAGGCGGTTTTTGTGTCCATTCTCGCCCGCCCACCCCCTTCGCCAGTGTTATAGTGGACTCTTGCCGGCTTTCCGCACCGTGGAGCCACCCTCCCATTTGAAACTGGTTAGCCCGCGTGTCAAGGGCTGGCTTAAGCGTGTTGCACCACGATTCTTCCCGGGTTTTGGTTTCGGGTCCGTGATTGTGTGGGGTCCCGCGTGTTCGCGGAGTGGAAGCAGCTGCACTTGCCCATACTACCGCCGGTACACCCGGTCTTGGCGGCACTGTATCGGTGCCGTCCCAAGTTCTATTGCAGTATTCTTGTGCTCCGCTTTTGCAAACTGAATTGCTGCCGCAATGAGGACTAGGGAGGCCCGTATTTGGGCCAACTCTGATTTTTTTGTCTGTGCTAACACCCGGGGACCCTAGAGAAGGCGGGTATTATGCAGCCATCTTGCCTATATTTACACCTCCCAGAAGGCAGAGGTGTAGCAGCCATCTTGCCTAGATTTGGGCTCCTTCTGCAATTCCCCTCCCGTTGAGCAATGTGGACCCCCCAGTAGGTAGGGGTTATGTAGCATTCGTGATCTTATGCATGAGGAATAAGGTTTTTTGAGTGCTCTTGGAACCTGCTGCGTGCCACTTGGCTTGAGTGTTTGAGAGTTTCTCTCGCCAAGACTGTCTTGCACCTGTTCTACTTTTGTGATTGAGTCGTAATTGATTTTGGACCATGACTCTTGTTGGGGATACCCTAGAGCTGACGGAGCTGTAGCCTTTTGCAGCTAGCATATACCCTCCATGGGTGGCATATTTGGGCATCACGGTGGTCAAGAGAGCATCACAGGTGCCGTGGAAAAGAGTGGTGGCGGCAAGAAACGTGCAGGTCTTTGGCAACCTTGCCACGCTATTCCCAAACTCCCAAAGTCTGACCCACAATTGTTGTTGAAGCTCCAGGCGTCTTACAAAATTGTGATAACCAAATTTCTTCTGACCAGAAGACATGAGGTTCAAGGTGGGGGGCCCGAGTACGACCATCACAGAGCCTCGCCACAAGCAGTTGATGAAGTATAGGGTGTATCTATGTGTGCAAATGTCGTCGAGAAGTTCGGGATCAAAGGGCTAAGAGGCTACGCAAGCGTTGGATGGACCGGAAACCGGTATGGGGGTTAGCTTTGCTGCGAGTGCCCTCAAGAGGACTGATGACATCACCAAGCAGGCAGTAGTTGGAGAACTCAACGGAAAGCGAGAAGGAGAACTGGGAAGGGCCAACACGAAGCTCAAGAGGAAGAGTCCCAGGGCTCCAAAATACATTTGTGAAGCATTTGTGAAGAATGTTGCTAAAATGGCGAGTGATGCAGCTAGAGGAGAGGTTTTGGTGAGGCGGAAGTCATGATCTCGGAGTGACAAGGGCCAACATGAAACTCATGAGGAAGAGGCCCGCGGCCCCAAAATACGTTTGAGCATTTGTGAAGAATGTTGCCGAAATGGCCAGTGATGCAGCTGAAGGAGAGGTTTTTGGCTGGTCTGCGGAGGTGGTCCACACTCTAGCACGTCGCAGAAGGGAGTGCCAGTGCCGTGATTGCCGCACCAGATCATCTAGCCACTCAAGGCCACTCGAATATGTGTTTAGATGGCGGCGTAGAACAGGCTGGCCATTTGCCCATTCCTCATTCGAAATAGCTTCTTCCCATTTATCCTTTTTTTTTTGTTGCTGACACCAAACTGCGTTCAAGCCAGCCGGCCTACGGTGTGCGTGGGTACTCAGGCCCGGAGAGTATGTGCAGCGTGAATGGGGTAACCTACAGCTTCATGCAGGCAAAGCATGTCTCCGTGCTGGGGGCGCTCTGGGTGGGGCAATTGGTAGCTACTGCACACGTTATGCAGTGGTGTAGGCTGCCACGGCTTTGTCAAGCCCACAAAATTCAGATCAGAGGAGTTGGACACGGGAGGAGACTTCGTGTGGGGGATGGGGCAGGGGAACCAGCTTCTTCCCATTTATCCATTTGAACTCAAGTTGGTCCGGTTTGGATTTTCTATCCTCCCCCACTTTCCCCTTTCCATTTCCCTTGAAGCTTTTACCATCCGAACTAGATGTAGTGAACGACAATGACAAGTCACTTGAAGAAACCAAAGAATTGGACGAGCTTGACAACTCGGAATCCGAATTGCTCCAATCCCGCTTACTCCGTCCCTATTTCTCCGCTTTTCACTTGCTCTTCCTCTCCCGTTGTTCTAGATGCTTGGCTTTGTTCTTGTCCTTTTTGCGCTTTGCTTTGTCGCCTCGCTTTCTCCTCATCCTTCAAGTATTGCCGCCCCCTATCATCACAGCGTAGCAACGTATCCGAGATCATGACTTCCACCTCACCAAGGCCCTCTCCTCCAGCTGCATCACTAGCCATTTCGGCAACATTCTTCACAGATCCTACAATGTATTTTGGAGCCCAGGGCCTCTTCCTCATGAGTTTCATGTTGGCCCTTGTCACTCCAGATCATGACTTCCACCTCGCCAAAAACCTCTCCTCCAGCTGCATCACTAGCCATTTCGGCAACATTCTTCACAGATCCTACAATGTATTTTGGAGCCCAGGGCCTCTTCCTTATGAGTTTCATGTTGGCCCTTGTCACTCCAGATCATGACCAGCGGCATAACCGAAGGATTCATCTCTTTTCGGTAATGAGCCAGTTGTGGGTATCTGAGCGCGCCGCCCACCGGGTGGAGTCGCCTCTGCCTAAACGCTAGTGCCACACAAGGCCCGACATCCTGGGCCAACGCCCGCCACCGGACATGGCCCCTGCAAAGCGACGAAAGCTTGTCACTCTTGAGGACCTGTGGGGAATGGCACACACGTGATCCAGCATGTATTAACCCCCTTAGCTCTTACGCATTATAGGCTCTCCATATGGCGTGGCGGTTTGGCCTACCGCATCAGAGAGCCCTCTGGTATACGCATGTGAACTCTGGGTCTTTGCCATGTGCCCCGCGTTGCGAGGATCCACCGTATCATATGCCGGAGACACCCACTTTCCCAAGCACAGTCTTGAGCACTCTTTGAACTTCTGGAGTCAGTCCAAAAAAAAAAAGAAAGAAACACATACTTGAGTGGCCCAATTTCCAAGAACAATCTTTAGCGCCCATGAACATTGTGAGTCGGCCCCCCAAAAAAAAGAATGAAATAAGCCACAACTAGCAACAATTGCTAAATTACAGATCATTGCATGCGTAATAAAAAAAAACTTACGACAATTTAAAGGTATGCATTTCTAGGCATTTTGCCATGTCATGAAGGCAAACAGTGTGCATAGGCGACTAGGGCTAGAAATTATGTACAGTAAAGGTTGCTTAGCCACTGGATGGGATGCGGGTCAGGCATTTCTCCAAAGGGGAGAGTCCAATGGGGGCGCGCCCCTGTGTGTACTGTACACTCCATGCAGGAGGTGGGGCCTGCCACGACCACAAAGGTCATCACCAAAAGGGTAGGAACTTACGTAAGACATACAGGCTGAGGGTCAAAGTAATCCGGAAGCTCAGGGTGCAGAATCCAAAGACTTGTAACTCCGGGCATCAGATGTGTCCTCCACGGGGAGTGCAGCCGTGGTCAAACAGACTGGGCTGCTCCAGAGGGGGCGCGTCACCATTGGAGTTCCCTGATAGGGGACCCGTGAGTTGGATAAACGGGGCGTCCTCATGGACTCTATCGGGGGAGCCAGGCCAAACTCTTCAGTGTCAGAACTCACAAAAAAAGGAAGTGTTCTGTTTTTTTGTCTTCAGTCTGAAGGCATGGCTGCTACCCTAGTAGGCAGCGTTGGAAGGAGGCCTATGTAGCGATGGAAGGAGAAAGCAGTATCCCCTCTCTTTGTGAGGGGTAGGCTTGTTTCAAAGATGCTATATGATTCGGGTGGAGTACCCGTGATGTGACATTAGACCGAACTGAGCTCACCTTCGCAGCTTCCGGACTATGTCTACTGAAAGAAAAAAAGAATGACCCCCCCCCCCCTCCCGCGCCTTGTGCTGCAGTGCAGCGAGGCAAAACAATGAACCGAGAATGGTGGCTATGACCATATGCCTGTGACACGGGTGCATATGCGAGCTCAGTATCCGTTGCTCATGGCCTCCCGCGCCACATGAACATTGCGTGCTCCCTCGTCAGACCTTCGCTTCACACAGGCTTGTGCTGGTGAATTTTTATGTTCATTGTCTTGAAACATGATTTCGTTCGAGGATTTCGAACACAGCAAAGAAAACATCCAGCCTCTCCGGCAAGGCCGGAAGCCGGAGGTGTTGCAGAAGCTGTTCCAGCCGATGGAACCCACCAAACTGGGCCTCGATCTTGATGGTGAGAGACTGAAATTTGAGCATCAGATCGCAAACTGCGACGACGATCAATTGTTGGACCGCTGGCAGGAGTACCTCGCATGGACGCGCCAGCACTTCCCAATGGCAGGGCAACAGAGCCGGTTGGTGGAGTTGTATGAGAGATGCACACGTGAATTGATGGTTTCGCAGCTTCTGCAAGACCCGAGATACGTGCAGATGTGGCTCGATTATGCCGCTCTGGTTCAGAACCCCCTGGATATTTATCGGTTCCTGGATCACAACGGCGTTGGTGTGCAGAGCGCCAAGCTTTACGTGGCCTGGGCCATGTACCTGGAGCTGTGCAAGCGGTACCCGGAGGTGGAGGCGCTGTACCACACCGCCAAACAACGCGGCGCGCGGCCCAAGGAGCTGCTGCAGTCCCACTACGAGAACTATGCCCAGGAGAACGTCAAACGGCTGAAGGAGCAGTTTGCGTCGATGGGCAGTGACTTGAGCGACGCCCCGCGGGTCAGCGACGAGAACCAGGGTCTGCGGGCGGCTTTCAATCCGCTGCAGCCGGACCGCGATGGCCTGGTGCCGTCCCACAGGCCCGTATGGAGCCCGTTTGCGGGGGGCGGTCAGTCGAGCCGGGGCCTTTCCACGGCGGCGGCGCAGCCGTCCGGCAACCCAAAGGCGTTGCGCATCTTCCAGGACTCGGCCCCGGCGCCCGCGTCGAGTTTCGCGTGGACCGCCCTGCCCCCCGAGCGCGAGAGGCGGAAAGAGAACCTGCGGGCACCCGTGCGATGGCCGGAGGCGACGGGGCCCGCGCTCGAGCCGCGGCAGAAGAGGGCAAAGCCGAACGCGTTGGAGGTGTTTGAGGACGAGGAGTGCGCGGAGCGGCCCGCGGCGTCGTGCGTGCCTCATGGGGTCGCGCTGAGGGCGTTCCTGGACATCACCGCCACGACGAAGGGGCCCACTGCAAGTCCCTCGGCCTTTCAGCCGCTGACGCAATAGTCTGGAGCATGGATGGCTGCAGGCCGTGATACACGACTCTTAAAGGACGCCCCTCCCCCCCCCTTCCCCTTCTAAACCCCAAAAGTGAGATGGCCAAAGGAGTGCCGGCATCAGCCACCGGATACCGAGCATGAGGAGCATGAAGACAGTAAGTATGTAGGGGGGCTGTCGTCGGGCTCAATGATTGCTCTCAACGTGGCGTAACCGGTCATCGGTACCCGCGACCCGCCAAGGGGATAGGTCTGACATGAATCCTCGCCTGCCGTTGTATTTCCTTCCGACGCTCTGTCCAATGTGCACATAGCCTTCCAAAGATTATCAAACCGCTTAAAGCTGTGAGTCATGATTGCTGGGACACATGGTGCATGTGGAACCCTCGTTTGTACTGTATGCCCTACGTCTTGACCCAGGCTGTTGCCTGAGAGCTCATACTGTACTCCGAAGAACTGTTGAGCCTGTGACAAAAAAAAAGCTGTGAGTCATGATTGTGCCCGGATCTCCGGAGCCGTGCACAGCAGCTGGCTACCTTGCGGCGTCACCTCCAGCTGCATGCGATGGCGCCAGCCTTGGGCTGCACAGGCGGAAGTTGAGCCGTTGTCTGCAGATCGCAGCCGCACATGACGGAGGCCGCCGCTGCCACATCTCAAAAAGGGATGACTGGAGAGAGGGTGAGCGGGTGCTTTGACAGTTGTGAGACTAGGAATGCAAGTGCTCTTCTCAGGGGGCAATGTGTTTATGGACACACATTCCTGTAGTGGTGTTGGCTATGCCCCTTCGGCTTACATGTATGGATCTGCCTCAAGGTCCGACCGGAAGGATCTTGTCGGTGGTGCAGTCACAGTCTGCAGCGCTGAAACATCTGTTTCATGTGTTTCATGCCAGTGATACTTTGCATTATGTTCGCGGTCCTCTTCTTTGTGTGTGTGTGTGCGCGTCCCTGTGTGTTTGCATATGCTTGCGTCTGTTGGTGTGTGTGCGCGCGCGTGTTGGTCTGCCCCCGTCCTTTTACCGGACCCAGATGTCACTGCGTGTCAGATGAATATCTTTTTCCTTGCTGGGGTACGGATGTTGGTGTGCAGTGAGTATGGGCATTGCAGTGTTTCCTCGTTTTCGTTCTCAGACCCCTGATTGGTCCCTGCGTTTCGGATTGGATTCCTCCATCTGACACACAGTACTCATCTTGTCGCTATTGTACATTTTGAACTCCGTGTGGATGTCGCACTCAGCGTATCACAGGCAATCTTTTCTTCCGTTCGTACGTGCCTCATGTGCTCAGGTGCAAGGGTTCAATGGTGGCACAGTTTTGACTGAAGCATTGGACTCTGGCTCTCTCCAATTCTCAAAGGGGTCAACAGCGCGCTCGATGGGACATCAGCAGCAGCGACCCCTGCCCACTTCAGCCGCTGCAATCCTGCACAGCAAAATCTGGGTAGGTCCCTTGACCTTTCTGGATCAGTCCCCCTCCCAAGGCCCTGTGTTGCAGTCCCAACATTGTTTGTAGTGACGAGCAACCCCCAACTTTCGTGGCGAAATGACTGGGTGTGAAGCCGGTCAATGCTGGCGAGAAGTGGACACCCTCGCAGCGGTACGCTGCAATTGTGAATAACCGTTCCACCAGCACCGACAGACCCCCCCCCCAACAACAACAAACGACCTCAACAACCAGGGGGCACTGGACATCACTGGTAACTCACGCTAGCCAACCAGCCTTTATCAAACTTCCCTCACCCCTTCCCAAAGGAGTGAGGGGGATCAACAAAGTGGGTACAATGGACGGGACTTCTGTGCCACCTCCTTTGCCGCTGCCTCGGCGAAACGTGAGTTGAGGCTTGCTCTACGTTTGTCATACCAACGAAACGATCCTGCGGGCGAATCGGCTTACCTATTGGACTTTTTTGGTTCCTACCACATCATTACCTGCTGCTATAAGCACTGTTGCCATTTTTAATGGGTAGCAGGGAATGGATTGGGGGACGCAAAGGCCATGTCTGCTCAGTGGTAGAGGGGCTCTGCTATCTGCATCAGGCCGTTTGGTACCACAACAATACATCCTGTGCCTAGACACAGACCTGCGGTCTTCACCCATGAGGGAGGGAGCCACTACACTAGAGTGCCCAGAGGCTTGTATCCCCTTTTGGAGGTGGGGGGGGGGCGCCTTTAAACGCAACCCCCTGCCCCCCTGTGTTCATGACCAACATTTGCCCAGTGGTGCTAGGCAAGCCAGAAGAAGGGGATGCTGAAGGTGCTGGAAAATGGTTTTGATTTTTTGGAGGTTTGGAGAGGGGTGATTTTTTAGAACAAATTTTCTGACCCAACAGTACCCCAAAGAGGGAGCGATGTACGCGGTGCACCGGAGCACCGGAGCAGCATGCAGACCTTGATGTGCAATACGAGGGGTGCATTGCCCATTGTGCGTGTGCCGGAACACAAATGTTGTACAGGACCATACCCAAGGTAGGTTGGTAGGTATCTTCGGGAACGCGGGATGCCTCCTTTGGCATTGCAGGAAGAAGGACTGACCAAGGGGCCGACCACCCCTCCCACTGCCCTATGGAATGCGCTTCACAAAGCTGCTCTCACATGTGACTTCGGAAGGCATGATCGTGGCCAGCCAGCCCATGTGTGCCGTGTGGGAGGGCGTCCCCACACGTGCCATGTTCATGTACTTTTCACTATGTTGTGAGGTGGTGTCAAGGTTGCAATTTGGGGCATTGGGTGCCTTGGAGGGTGGGGCTGGGATTAAACATGGGGTTGTGGAGGTGTAGTATGGTGTGTGTAGGCAAGAATATTGCTAATTGCCATAAAATTCCCCAATTTCTCCCTGTACTGTGCTGTGCACAACCACCCCCTAGGTTTGGGGGGGCTTTGGGGCAAGGGGCTTCAATGCGAGTATGCAAAGGTGCCCTACACATGGGTTGCACTGTGACAACTGCAAGCTTTCACAGAGATAGGTTGGTAGGGACTTCAACCTAAGCCTACACCAAGCGCGATATAGTGCCTCTTGGCAGATAGGGTATCCAAGGCCTCTATGTTTTCCGCCAACCTTGTTGCGATTGGCATCACATTATTTTTGCTCCGGACTTTCTGCCTGCCCTGCCTGCCCGCTTCCCTCATTGAAACAATCTTCGCAATCAAGGTAGCTGTAGCATCCAGTACTTGCACATTCATTCCCAGCTTTTCATGCATTGTTTTTCTGCATGGAAGTGGTTCTTAAATGACGGCGGATGGCAGAACAAGCAGAGTGTTGTATCCATGGTGAGTTCACAAATCATTCACCCATGATTGGCCTTGACTTTGGGTAATGGTCCTCTGCAGGCTGGGTGATGCTTGCTCTTTTGGTCCTCATAGCTTCAAAGGTGCTGAACAAATAGCTTAGGTGTGCCAGAGGACCATCATCTGGTGATGTTGGTGATATCTTCCCACTGATAGGACTGGAACCGTCCCGTGTGGCAGATGACACGTTAGACAGGGAGGGACATACAAAGTCCCAATGCACCAATGTGTTGCAGATGATGACATGGATGTAACAAGGGCCTTTCGGAAGATAGGGGGTGTTGCTTGATCCGTGCGCACACCGTGCATAGTTTTGGGTATTGTTTATTACCCAGATCCAGAATGCCTAAATGTTTTTCCACAGAATTGGGTTCTTCACGATTGTTGTGGATGCAACAAAGCTGCCTGGTTGATTTGTTGTGCACTAGGATTTGGGGTCCCCCCTTTTATGGGGGGACCAACTTTGTTAGGCACTTCTTTTTGTCTGGCTGCCTCACCATGCTCTTGACCCCGTCCCCGAGTCATCTGTTATGGTATGCAAGCAAGGCCTGCAAGGTGAAGACATTGGAACCCTGGGACCTGTGACAAGTATCAGATATGCTAGCAAGAGCTGCAAGGTGCAGAAATTCCGAGCCTGGGACCCGTGACAAGCATCAGACTGAAAATCATGAAAATCAGAAATTTCTGGTAGCTGCAAGGTGCAGAAATTAGGACCCTGGGGCAACAGTATGCTAACGCGAAAACGTCACTCCTCTCATACGAGAGGTTTGCGCGACTGTGCACAGACACAGCTCTGCTCCTCACAGACCACAGTCGACAAGCCCGATACGCTTTGCTGCAACAGGAACGTATCATTCAATTGGCGCAGGACACAACAAAAGCATACCAACTTAAGGCAACTCTCTACTGGAACGCTTCCAGACAGGCACGACAGACCATCTACTTTGCACGGAAACGACCACGAGCGCAGTGGGACCCCACCTCGTGGGAAGTCCCGCTGCAGCCACTACCAAAACGACAGAAAGCGCACTGGGATCCAAACGAGTGGGAAATCCCCCTAACATGACGACACCCACATCAACGGGAAACCATGGGGGCCCAGTCAAGAGCTGAAGCCCGTATGTTCACCCTGGCACTGCCAAAAGCTGTACTTAATCTCTGAACTTTGCCCTCGTGGCACCTGGCACATTCAGAACTGGCCTCTTTGATAAAAAAAAAAGAAATTAGGACCCTGGGACCTGTGACAAGCATCAGAACAAAAAATTTAAAAATTTCTGGTATGCCAGCAAGAGCCGCAGGGTGCAGAAATTGGGACCCTGGGTGTGGTTCTGTGGGGGCTGTTCAACGGGGTAGAAGCTTGGGTGAACGTTCCAAAAACATTGAACTGTGCGCGCACCGTGCACGGACCGTGCGCGCACCGTGCGTGCACCGTGCAACAACATCCCCATACAACCTGCTATGCTTCCCCTGTGCATTTGGCTTCTGCAATTCTTTTTGGTGAGTTCCTGGAGCAATCTCTAGTTTCTCAAGCAGTTTCTGCGTCGCCATGCAAAGTACAACGATAGGGGAAAAGGTGGTTAAGCCTATCAGAGATGCCGCCATGCTTGCGTGCGTGTTGAGAGACGGGTGCCAGCCTGTTACAGGCGACCAACTCTCCTCCCTCAACTGGGGGCATTCTTCCTGTGCAACCAAGCATGCTAGGTAATGGGGCAGGGTGCCAGCACACACGGATGCTCCATTGAGGGTGGCCATCAGGGTTCTTTGTGCTCAATGCTCGGGGCCCAGGCCATTCTGGTAACCTTGTGTGTTTGGCGGACCAACCAAATAGATGTGGGTTAGGCTCTTAAGCAGACTGCAAAATGTCTCTAACAGGCATGTATTGGCCCCTCTTTCTGCTACAAGCAACTGGCAAACATGCCATCTTGCACTCACGGCCTTGTCTAAGCCTGGGGTCCCCCATCTGGCTGTCTTTTCCCCTGGCACTGGCCATGTGGGTGTAGGGAACTCGGTAAGTCCGGCTGGCAGATGGGCAATGCAAAGCCGCTCTATTTTTGAGTAAGCAGGGGTGAGAGGATCCACACCAACATTTTTTCTCTCCAATTTCAATCAACTAATGTGTATGATGTCCTCTTGAAGTGCCCCTGCTTTCTTTGTACCATTTCTAAACCCCCGTAAGCCCCCCTTTGTCATTATTCCTACGGCTACAGCACCCATATTTTGCACTTTGTTCAACAAAGCCGTCCACCAATGGGATGGAAGCGGTTAAACGCGTTGCAGGGGTCTTCGTTGAGCTGTCTCCTATTCTTCCGCAGTGCACATGAAGTTCAAATCGGCTCGAGGCTGGGATGGGGGTGCTACCTTGCAGGACGCCATCCTGTCGAGCTACGCCCCTGACGGAGGCATGTACGTGCCGGAGTATCTGCCCCCCCTCACAGTCGAAGCCCTGCGGGCCTGGCATGCCCTCGACTTCCCGCTGCTGGCGGCGGAGGTGCTACACTTATTCATGTATGCTGACATCAGCAAAGCAGAGCTGCAGCAGATCTGTGTGGACGCCTTTAAGTCCTTTGATGCCCCGGAAGTCCTCCCGGTGGTCCGTGTGGACCGGTTCATGGTCCTGGAGCTCATGCATGGCCCCACGCTGGCGTTCAAGGACGTGGGTCAGCAGATCC
This sequence comes from Eutreptiella sp. 'Long Island Sound 2002', assembly GCA_964036045.1. NCBI lineage: Eukaryota > Euglenozoa > Euglenophyceae > Eutreptiales > Eutreptiaceae > Eutreptiella > Eutreptiella sp. 'Long Island Sound 2002'. Next base: position 31,338,678 of record OZ038397.1, read on the forward strand.
TGGGCAGACTGATCGACCTGTTCCTCAGGCGTCAGAATGCCACGGCGACGGTGGTGGTGGAGACCAGCGGCGACACGGGCCCCGCCGCCATCGCGGGGGTCCAGGGGCTACAGAACGTGCAGGTGCTCGGCTTGTTGGTGCTCCATTGTCCTGTGGCGGCTGGCGGTGGGGGAGGGAGGGGGTGGATGGATGGATGGATGGATGCCAATTTGCAGGTGGCTAGCCGTCCACTGCTGCATGTGTGTGTGTGTGTGTGTGTGTGTGTGTGTGTGTGGGGCGTCCGACTGTGTTTGTCACTCACAGACGTACTCACACCCCAGACACTGACTGCCAAATTGCGACCTCTTCTCCCTGCAGCGCGACATCTCTCTTTTTCGGCGCGTTCATCTGCCCATCTCTCTGCACAAGGATCGCTGTTGTACCCCCCCCGCCTCTTGTCTAGTAAGCGCCCTTGTCTAGTAAGCGGGGCTGCAAGGGAACTGTCATCCCCAGCCGCTTACTGGACAAGGGGGGGAGGGTACTTGTCTTCTGCTGGGATCATCGCCCATCCAAGTGGGTGGAGTCTCGGCGCCGAACCCGGAGATTGCACTGCCTTGCAGCTACGCATCAACAAATGAGCGCGGCAAGCACATTGCCTCTCCAGAGCAAAAGCAGAGTAAAAGATAAACCTGCCACAGTAGTAGTCAGTGGTAGTCAGGAGACATAACCGCAGGAGCGTGGCAGTGTCCGTCGCAGTAGCCACCCCCCAATCATCCCCCCCTCCCCCGTGCCCCTGACCAGCATGCACGCCTAATCCAGTAGAGTCCTGACGACCACAACCCAACCACTCAGGGCAGGTGAGGGCTGGAACACGCCAGAGGACCTGAGCGCGCTGGATGCGCCGACGAGGACAGTGGGCGACGAAAGCTGTGGGGCAGGCGCAGCCGGAGCCTAATGCGGACATTGCAACCGGACCATTGATGCCCCCGTGCCCTTGTGCCCCGTACCCTTGTGCCCCGTGCCCTTGTGCCCCCGTGCCCTTGTGCCCCCGTGCCCTTGTGCCCCCGTGCCGAAGAAACATTCGATAGCCTGCGGGCGAACCCAAGGCACCATTCAGCACTGGTTTGGAAGGGCTGCAGTGCAGCAGAGCGTTGATGGGCTGTGACCGGTCGCCTGTGACACGGGGGGGTCCGGTGGCTGAGAATCCGTGGCCTCATGGCCCTCGTGCCCTTGCTCACCATCGAGTCCCCCCCCCCCCCCCCTCTCTCTCTCTCTCGCTCTGACGGTGCGTTTTTCACACACAAATTTGCATCGTGTCTCCTTCCCATTCCCCTTTGCAGTTGTATGCCTTTCGGTGGTTGCAATCCAGTAGCTCTTGGGAGGTGGCCGTTTGAAACAGGGAAAGTCCACCAAATTCACCTGAATTACCTCACCTGAAGTAAGCTGTACCTCCCCAGTGCCCTCTAGTCCCCCCACCCCCCGTGGAGGACCAGCCTCCCCAACTCCCCCCCCCCCCCCGCTGGCAGCTCCCCGTCAACCCCCATTCCTTGCCCCCCCCCCCCCCTCTCTGTAAAACCGAATGGGGCCAGCTGCATTAGCAACACGCGGAGGAAGTGACCCATGACCCGGATGTACGCCCAATACAGTAGAGCCCGGATCGCTAGTATAGCCAGCGGAAGCAGGGCCCAGGGATGAACATATGATCAACTGGCGCACCGTGGGCGCGCCGGTTGCTGGCACGATGGACAGAAGGCAATGACAGCCGCGGGGCAGGCTGACCATGTTGAGGCCTCTCTGTAAAACTTGCATGTTTGCCGTTGCCGTTGCCGTTGCCGCCCCTGCTGCTGGGCAAGCTGCTCGTTGGTGCTTCAATTGCTGCCCCAACCTGCAAGCACGGTCTGCCACTGAAACAGTGCTGCACTCACGTACTGCTCCCCAATATCACTATTTGTATCGACTGCGCCCCCACATGTGGCTCCTCTTGTAGCACATTGATGACCTCAACCCGGGCCTGATGCCCGCTCATGTAGCCCCAACCTGCCACAGCCACCATCGTGTGCTTCCTGGTGCTGAGCAGGATGCGCGTCGACGCGAGGGAGGGGCTGGCTCATGCGTGACCTCTTGACCATCCATGACGAGTACTGGTGATGGTACATCAGCGCCGGTCGGGGGCATGTAGGCCTAACAGTTTGCCCGGCACACCCGGCACGGCACCGTCCACCCAGAAGCGAGAGGGAGTGGGTTGTGTTTGCAAAGAGAGGCAAGTGCCTTCAGCACCGATGTCAGCGATACGACACGGTGGAAGAGATCATGCCTGAGCGCGCGATCACTACGTCTTGAACCCATGTTTATGCAATCAACATAAGTGTAATGCCGCAGGTGTGAGCCCTGTTCTGTCTTAGACCCACTGAGTTTTTGCCGGGCCCTCGCTGACCCCGAATGAATATGCATCAATGAGAGCGTCTGTGCCTGTGCACGGGTGAAGGGTGCAACAACATTAAACACGTCAATGCGGAGCCAAATGTCCTGTGGAGCGAGGACAGCAGTGCGCCACAGTATTCGTTTCAACACCTGCAAACGCACCGCGTCGTCATGTTGTTGGAGTCCGGCTCCGCATCCTCTTCTCACAGTCGTTTCTCCCGCAGGTGTTCTGTCTGTACCCCCGCGGGCGTGTGTCGCCCCTGCAGGAGAAGCAGATGACCACATGTGACGCCGCCAATGTGCATGTCTATTGCACCGGCAGTAACTCCGACGACAATTGTGCCATGGTCAAGACGCTGTACACGGACCAGCGCTTTGTGAAGCGCCACCGCCTGTGCAGCATGAACAGCGTCAACATCGGCCGCCTCATGTGCCAGGTCGCGCAAGGAGCGAGGTGAAGGGACACAGGGGCGGAGGCTTTTGGCCAATTTTGGCTATTTTCGGGCTGCGGCCAATTTCGGGCTGCGTTTGTAATATTCTGGCCCATTCTGGCCCATTTTCGGGCTGCGCTTTTATTTTCTTTAGCTCACTTTGGCTCATTTCCAGCTTCACTTTTATTATTTTGGCTCATTTTGGCCCATTTCCAGCTTCAGTTTTATTATTTTGCCCCACTTTGCACTGCATTTTTATGGTTTTAGCCGATTTTAGCCACTCTCCGGCTGCCTTTTCATTATTTTGGGCAATTTTGGCCCACTTTGGGTTGCATTTTTATTATTTTGTCCCAAATTTGGCCCATTTCGGGCTGCAGTTTTAGTTTTTTGGCCCATTTAGGCCGTTTTGGGGCTACTTTTTTTATTTTTTGCCCATTTGGGCCACTTTCGGGTTGCATTTATATTGTTTTGGCCCAATTGTGGCCCCAGTTTCATCATTTTGTCCCCTTTTGGCCCATAATAACAATGCAGTCTGAAAAGGGCCACAATGGGCCAAAATAAATAAAATGCAGCCCGTTTCCTGCCCTCACTGCCCCCAAACAATCCGGCCACCGGTACTCCCCAGGGGCTTGGCCTGGCGGGGGTGGTAAACTCAGATCCGCGAACCTGCACATGTGCTCTTTTGGGGCCCATTGACCATGTGCACGTGTTCTTGTTTTGACCGTCGCGCGCGCGCGCATGGATGACTCTCGTGCAGCCGGAACACAGTCCAAGACAGCACAGAGTTCGCGTTGACGAGGTTGAGGGCTGTCTGTACCAAGGCAGATTCTCGCTCAATTGCAGACATGCAACCAGCTATACAGAAAGTTAGAGTGTGAGTCCAAGACATCAATGGGATCGGATGGAGGCAAATAACATCCCCAAAGCCAGTCCACAAGGCACCGTAACGAATCGCAAGGTCTGAAGAGGCATGTCGAGGCTTGTCGACAGCATAGTACTACTGCTGGAAATGCGACCTCACACCGATGCCTGAAATGGGCCCCATCAGTGCAAACTATGGCAGGAATCCATGATACGGCCCACCATTCACGGAAAAACCACTGGTTTCACCCTTCCATCTCCACCAATTCTGCACCTGGCCACAAGACGGTCGCGTGGCTCCCGGGGCGACACTTGCACTTGTGCAATGCCCTGCCGCAGTGCCGCTCTACCCCAGGTCACGTACTATGTCTGGGCGTACCTCCGCGTGGTGCCCCGGGCGGAGATTGGGGCCGAGGAGGTGACGTTCGTCGTGCCGACCGGGGGCTTCGGGAACTGCGTGGCCGCGTACTGGGCGCGCTGCATGGGCCTCCCCGTCGCGCGGGTCGTGGCGGCCACCAACGCCAACGACGTCGTGCACCGGACCATCAGCGCCGGCGACTTCCGGCAGGACCGGAACGTGCCCACCGTCACCCCGGCGATGGACGTGCAGCTGGCGTACAATCTGGAGCGCCTGCTCTACTACTGCAGCCACCAGAACACGGCGCTGGTCAAGGGCGTCATGGAGCGGGTGGAGGCCCGGCCGCGGGAGGGGGTGCGACTCGACCCACTGCTCGTGCGGCAGATCCAGGCGGTGTTCACGTCCCTCGCGGTGTCGGACATGGAGACCATCGACACGATGCGCCGTGTGTTCACGGAGCACCGGTACACGCTGTGCCCGCACTCCGCCATCGGCTACAGCGCGGCCGACCAGCTCCACCGCCCCGCGCCCGGCCCCGGGCCCCGGGTGGTGGTGCTGGCCGTGGCGCACCCAGCCAAGTTCGAGGCCCAGGTCGTGCAGGCCACGGGGGCCCCCCCTGTGTTCCCGCCGCGCGCGGCGCGGCTGGCGGCGCTGCCGGAGCGCGCGGAGCCGCTGGAGTACACGCCGGAGTTCATGCGGGTGTGGGCCCAGCGGCTGCGGCGCGACATCGAGGCGGCGAGCGGCCCGCGCCGGCCCCGGATGTCCGGCCCGTGGCTGTGCGTGGCGGCGGCGGCGGCGGTGGTGTGCGCTGCCTGGGCGTTGCGGCGGTAAGGGCCGCCCTGCGGCAGCGGCGCATGGACGCCCACGCGTTGCCATGAGCGCCGGCACGGGCAGGGGGCCCGCGAAAGAGCGCGCGGCCGGCGGGTGCCGGAGGGGGGCCGGTCCTACTCAACCGACCGTCTGGAGCGCGCGGCACCGCCCGTCATGCCTTGCACGGCGGGGCCGGGCAACGCGCTCAGAGGCGCGCACCCCCCGTGCCACGGCCGCCGTCCGGGGCACGGGCCCCGCTCTTCCTTCAATGCCCCGCTGACGGCGCCCTTTGATCGGGGGGCCCCGGCTGCACGTTGTCCCCTCGTTTGGAGGTCGGAGGCGGTGTCTTGGACTGGGGGGGGAGGGGGGGTGGGGGGCAAGTGATCATTCCCCCGATTGCGCGCCATTAACGCCCTCGGCGCCGAGACGCGAGGGGAGGGTCGCACTTCCACTGGGCCCCGCTCTGGTCAAAGAGGCGGCGTTCGCTGACGGGCGCGTGGTCTTGGCCTTTGCCGTGAGGGACCTGTCCTTCTGGGGACCGGAGGTGGCCCCGGGACTGGGGGGTGTAGGCCGGGCCCGAATTGGAGTACGTTGTCTTGGGAGCGGTGTTGTCCCCCCCTTCGCAGTAGCGTCGGCAGCAGCACAAACTGCCACCCGCCGCCGTGCCAAGCAAAACGGAAGTAGCCCTATTACACACAAGCGTTGGCTGCAACCGCCCCATCGCACGGCGGGGCCAGGCCTTCAAGAGAGGACGGGGACACCCAGACCCCGTGGCGGGGGCGGTCTTTATATGCGACCCCCCCCCCCCCATGTGGTAGTAGTGGGTAGCGTGCAGCCCCTCCCCCCGGCCGAGCTGCCAATACCCTCCCCCCCCCTCCCGCCGACCCCCCCCCCCGCCCCAACTGCCCCCCCCCCCACCCCGGCAAGTTTTGACAGATAGCTGGGGGTGGGTCACATCCGGAGTGGTTGTAGTTGCCCCCCCGTGCCCCCCGCGAAGCGGGCGCGAGTGGAGCTGCATGACGCGGCCAGGCATGGGCGCGCCGGGACGGAGGTCACATAACCCTACCCCACCAGAGGTTCTGCCCCAGGCGAGGCCCCCAGCTGCGACCCCGGCGGGCGCCTGACGGGACGGCGCACGCAATGTACGCTGCACTGATTCTGGTGGCGCCTCGGGCGACCACGGGGGCCCAGGACCCATGCGGGTCTCCCTCTTTAATATTGTTTCCCCCCCCATTGCACATGCGCACACACCCCCCTTGACATGCCCCTGCACGCTGCCTGCCATGGGCCTCACTGGAGAAGGACAGACACGTACCATCTGACCCCCGCCGCCCCCCTTTTTGTTCCAATGTCACGGTTTGGCAAGCCATGGGCCACCGCTGCACAAGCGCGGGGCTACGGATGCTTCTTGGCTTTCAAACCAAAGATCGGTTTGGTCCCCGGAACGCTCCGGAGGGTCCATTTGTGATACCAAACACACCGACGAACAGCGACGAACCAGCGTTTTACTGCCTTGCGACGAACCACAGGTAAGCCCCGCCCCTTCAGACCCCCCCCCCCCTCCCTGAGACCAAAGGACTAATGGCTGAAAGTGTCTATGGCGGGGACATTCAGTCGATCAATACCGACCATTGACCTCAGACCAACGGGACCATCGCGGAAACAAACGAAATTTGCCATCGAGAACATCCGGCTGGGCCATTTTAGGTACACAATCTTTTGGGTCCCAGACCCCCCCCCCGCCCCCCACAACACCCCCTTCTCATTCGGGCCGCGGTGACGCCACCGGGGCCCTCTCGGGTCTCGGCATCGTCTCGGGGACCGAATGGTTTGGGATGGGGCCGGCTCAAGGGGCGGTCAACGCCGACGGGCTGTGGGTCTCATTGCGCCCGCGAGCGACGGGGCCTCTGCACTGCCTCTTCGTCCCTCTGGGAGCCCCCCTCCCCCACTTGTGGGGGGGGTCCATGGGGGGCTCGTATCGTGTGGGGCAGCGCGCGGTCTATCCCGCAGACCCCGGGGGCATGTGGTGGTGCGTACATGCGCCCCCCCCCCCTTTGCGAGAGCCACCCCCTCGTCAGAGCAATGGTTGGTGTCGCGTCCGCGCCTTGTGGGGCTGGTGGCGAGGGGCCTCTGTGGCGTGCGGAGTCCCGAGGGCAAGGCCATCGGGCAGTGCTGCGCTTGAGGGGGAGAGAGGCTGAAGGGGTGTTTCCCGAGCCGCTGTAGCAGTGGTTACTGGCGGTTGGAGAGCGGTTGCAGTGGCTGTGCGGGCGGTTGTGAAACGGTTGGGGGGTCATGGGGGGCAGACAGAAGCGGTTGGGGCAACTGACAGTCATCCCCGAAGGGGGGGGGGGGGGGGGGGGGGGGGGGCAACACCCCTTTCAAGCGCAGGCCTGCGATCAGGGGCGCCCACGGCGGCAGCAGAGCCAAGAGTCAGCCCCCCCCTCCTCGCGAGGGTTGGATGCCGGCGGAGGGGCACGGCGGGGGCCAGCGGCGAGGACACCCGGGCCCTTGGCGCGGGTCGTTCCCTCGCGACGGGGGTACCACCGGGAATGCGCCGGGGGGGGGGGGTGCCCCCGCCTCTACGCCGACCCCCCGGACACACGGCGTTGTAGGCCCTTCAAAGGCGGGCCTCGTTCCGCGACGTTTGGGGCCGTGGGACTTGGCGTTTTCTGTTTCGGGGGCTCCACGAAGCCCACCACGTTCCTGTGCTTTGGGGCCGGGGACGGGCTTTCGGGGCTGTGGATTGCTGCCCTTCCCCCCACCTTCCCCATGGCCTATCCTTTGGAGGGGGTGATCGGGGCCCATGGGCGCTGTAGACCAGGTCCCCCCCCCCTCAAAGTTAAACAAAACAAAACACCCGCTCCTCCGGTTTTGATTTTCCCGTTCTTCTGGTCTCACTTTTTTGTTTGGTGACACAAGCGGCGGCCGTCCCGGGGGTTCTTGTCATGCGTTGCTCCGAGCCCCACGGGGGGTCCCTGCCTGTCTGCCGGCCCTTGCCTCACACCTTCGACGTCACAAGACCTCCCACCGCGCCTATCGGGCCTCGACCCCTCCATTTGGGTGCTGGGAAGTCCATGGGTGTGTGCGGGCCGCCGGGCCCCCCATCGGGGCTTTGCGGGCCCGTAAAGCCGCCGGTGCGAGACCACAACCGTCTCAACCGCCGTCCCGTACGCCCGACATCGCCCGGTGCGAACCCCCCCCCCCCACCCCCACCCCTTCCGCCGGCTTCTTGCTCGCAAGACCCGGGCTCAAACGGGACCCACCTCAACAACGAGCACCCCCTTTGGGCCTGCGGCCAGCAGCACGCAACGGATGACCAGTCCACCAGCTCCAAACGATGAGCTGTAACAACGCAGATCCCCCCCCTCTCACCGGAAGTATTACAATGGCTGTGCGGAGGAGGAGGGGGGGGTACACCCCCCCCCTTCTAACCGGAAGTATTACAATGGCTGTACGGAGGAGGAGGGGGGAGGTACACCCCCCCTCTAAGCGGAAGTATTACAATGGATGTAAGGAGGAGGAGGGGGCGGGGTACACCCCCCTTCTAACCGGAAGTATTACAATGGCTGTACGGAGGAGGAGGGGGGGGATACGCCCCCCCTCTAAGCGGAAGTATTACAATGGCTGTACGGAGGAGGAGGAGGGGGGTACGCCCCCCCCCTCTCACCGGAAGTATTACAATGGCTGTGCGGAGGAGGAGGGGGGGGGTACACCCTCCTTCTAACCGGAAGTATTACAATGGCTGTACGGAGGAGGAGGGGGGGGGTACATCCCCCTTCTAACCGGAAGTATTACAATGGCTGTACGGAGGAGGAGGGAGGGGTTACGCCCCCCTTCCTCTAAGCGGAAGTATTACAATGGCTGTACGGAGGAGGAGGGACGGGGGTACGCCCCCCCCCCCCCCTTCTAACTAGAAGTATTACAATGGCTGTACGGAGGAGGAGGGGGGGGTACACCCCCCCTCTAACCGGAAGTATTACATTGGTTGTACGGAGGAGGGGGGGGGGTACAGCCCCCCTCTAAGCGGAAGTATTACAATGGCTGTACGGAGGAGGAGGGGGGGGGGTACACCCCCCCTCTAAGCGGAAGTATTACAATGGCTGTACGGAGGAGGAGGGGGGGGGTACACCCCCCCTCCAAGCGGAAGTATTACAATGGCTGTACGGAGGAGGAGGGGGGGGGGTACCACCCCCCCCCTTCTAACCGGAAGTATTACAATGGCTGTACCGAGGAGGAGGGGGGGGTACACCCCCCCCCTTTCTAGGTGGAAGTATTACGATGACTGTACGGAGGAGGAGGGGGGGGGTACACCCCCCCCCTCTCACCGGAAGTATTACAATGGCTGTACTAAGGAGGAGGGGGGGTACACCCCCCTTCTAAGCGGAAGTATTACAATGGCTGTACGGAGGAGGGGGGGGTACACCCCCCCTCTAAGCGGAAGTATTACAATGGCTGTACGGAGGAGGAGGGGGGGGGTACACCCCCCTCTAAGCGGAAGTATTACAATGGCTGTACGGAGGAGGAGGGGGGGGGTACACCCCCCCTCTAAGCGGAAGTATTACAATGGCTGTACGGAGGAGGGGGGGGTACACCCCCCCTTCTAACTGGAAATATTACAATGGTTGTACGGAGGAGGAGTGGGGGGGTACACCCCCCCCCCCTTCTAACTGGAAGTATTACAATGGCTCTACGGAGGAGGAGGGGGGGGGTACAACCCCCCTCTAAGCGGAGGTATTACAATGGCTGTACGGAGGAGGAGGGGGGGGTACACCCCCCCTCTAAGCGGAAGTATTACAATGGCTGTACGGAGGAGGAGTGGGGGGGTACGTCCCCCCCCTTCTAACTGGAAGTATTACAATGGCTCTACGGAGGAGGAGGGGGGGGGTACATCCCCCCTCTAACCGGAAGTAATACAATGGCTGTACGGAGGAGGAGGGGGGGGGTACACCCCCCCCCCTTCTAACCGGAACTATTACAATGGTTGTATCGACGAGGAGGGGTGGGGTAAACCCCCCCCTTCTAACCGGAAGTATTACAATGGCTGTACGGAGGAGGAGGGGGGGGGTACAGCACCCCTCCTTCTAACTGGAAGTATTACAATTGCTGTACGGAGGAGGAGGCGGGGGTACACCCCCCCCTTCCAATCGGAAGTATTACAATGGCTGTACGGATGAGGACGGTGGGGGTACACCCCCCGCCTTGTAACTCGAAGTATTACAATGGCTGTACGGAGGAGGAGGGGGGGGGTACACCCTCCCCCCCCTTCTAACCGGAAGTACTACAATGGCTGTACGGAGGAGGAGGGGGGGGGTACACCCCCCCTCTAAGCGGAAGTATTACAATGGCTGTACGGAGGAGGAGGGGGGGGGTACACCCCCCCTCTAAGCGGAAGTATTACAATGGCTGTACGGAGCAGGAGGGGGGGGGTACACCCCCCCCTCTAAGCGGAAGTATTACAATGGCTGTACGGAGGAGGAAGGGGGGGGTACGCCCCCCCCCCTTCTAACTGGAAGTATTACAATGGCTGTACAGAGGAGGAGGGGGGGGGTACACCCCCCCCTTCTAACTGGAAGTATACCAATGGCTGTACGGAGGAGGGGGGGGGTGCACCCTCCCTCTGTGCGGAGGTATTACAATGGCTGTACGGAGGAGGAGGGGGGGTTAAACGCCCCCCCCTTCTAACTGGAAGTATTACAATGGCTGTACGGAGGAGGAGGGGGGGGTACACCCCCCCCCTTCTAACCGGAAGTATTACAATGGCCGTACGGAGGAGGAGGGGGGGTACACCCCCCCCCTTCTAACCGGAAGTATTACAATGGTTGTACGGAGGAGGAGGGGGGGGGTACACCCCCCCCCCCCCCTTCTAACTGGAGGTATTACAATGGCTGTCTGGAGGAGGAGGGGGGGGTACACGCCCCTTCTAACCTGAAGTATTACAATGGCTGTACGGAGCAGGAGGGGGGGGGTACACCCCCCCCCCTTCTAACCGAAAGTATTACAATGGCTGTACGGAGGAGGAGGGGGGATGTACACCCCCCCTCTAAGCGGAAGTATTACAATGGCTGAACGGAGGAGGGAGGGGGTACACCCCCCCTCCAACCGGAAGTATTACAATGGCCATAGGGAGGAGGAGGGGGGGGGTACACCCCCTCTCCAAGCGGAAGTATTACAATGGCTGTACGGAGGAGGAGGGGGGGGGGTACGCCCCCCCCCCTTCTAACTGGAAGTATTACAATGGCTGTACGGAGCAGGAGGGGGGGGGTACACCCCCCCCCTTCTAACTTGAAGTATTACAATGGCTGTACGGAGGAGCAGGGGGGGGGGTACACCCCCTCTCTAAGCGGAAGTATTACAATGGCTGTACGGAGGAGGAGGGGGGGGTACACCCCCCCTCTAACTGGAAGTATTACAATGGTTGTACGGAGGAGGAGGGGGGGGGTACACCCCCCCCTTCTAACCGGAAGTATTACAATGGCTGTACGGAGGAGGAGGGGGGGTACACCCCCCCCCCCCTCTAACTGGAAGTATTACAATGGCTGAACGAAGGAGGAGGGGGGGGGTACACCCCCCCTTCCAACCGGAAGTATTACAATGGCTGTACGGAGGAGGAGGGGGGGGGTACACCCCCCTCCTTCTAACTGGAACTATTACAATGGCTGTACGGAGGAGGAGGGGGGGGGGGTACACCCCCCCCCTTCTAACCGGAAGTACTACAATGCCTGTACGGAGGAGGATGTTGGGGGTACACCCCCTCTCTAAGCGGAAGTATTACAATGGCTGTATGGAGGAGGGGGGGGTACACCGCCCCTCAAACCCGAAGTATTACAATGGCTGTACGGAGGAGGAGGGGGGGGTACACCCCCCCTCTAAGCGGAAGTATTACAATGGCTGTACGGAGGAGGAGGGGGGGGGTACGCCCCCCCCTTCTAACTGGAAGTATTACAATGGCTGTACGGAGGAGGAGGGGGGGGTACACCCCCCCCTTCTAACTGGAAGTATTATAATTGCTGTACGGAGGAGGGGGGGGGTACACCCCCCCTCTAAGCGGAAGTATTACAATGGCTGTACGGAGGAGGAGGGGGGGTACCCCCCCCTTCTAACTGGAAGTATTACAATGGCTGTACGGAAGAGGAGGGGGGGGTACACCCCCCCCCCCCTTCTAACCGGAAGTATTACAATGGCTGTACGGAGGGGGAGGGGGGGGTACACCCCCCCCTTCTAACCGGAAGTATTACAATGGCTGTTCGGAGGAGGGGGGGGGGTACACCCCCCCTCTAAGCGGAAGTATTACAATGCCTGAAAGGAGGAGGCCGGGGGTACACCCCCCCTCTAACTGGAAGTATTACAATGGCTGTACGGAGGAGGAGAGGGGGGGGTACGACCCCCCTCCAAGCGGAAGTATTACAATGGCTGTACGGAGGAGGAGGAGGGGGGTACGCCCCCCCCCCTCTCACCGGAAGTATTACAATGGCTGTGCGGAGGAGGAGGGGGGGGGTACACCCCCCTTCTAACCGGAAGTATTACAATGGCTGTACGGAGGAGGAGGGGGGGGTACACCCCCCCTTCTAACTAGAAGCATTACAATGGCTGTACGGAGGAGGAGGCCGGGGGTACACCCCCCCTCTAAGTGGAAGTATTACAATGGCTGTACGGAGGAGGAGGGGGGGGGTACACCCCCCCCCTCTAAGCGGAAGTATTACAATGGCTGTACGGAGGAGGAGGAGGGGGTACGCCCCCCCCCTCTCACCGGAAGTATTACAATGGCTGTGCGGAGGAGGAGGGGGGGGGTACACCCTCCTTCTAACCGGAAGTATTACAATGGCTGTACGGAGGAGGAGGGGGGGGGTACACCCCCCTTCTAACCGGAAGTATTACAATGGCTGTACGGAGGAGGAGGGGGGGGGTACCCCCCCCTTCTAACTAGAAGCATTACAATGGCTGTACGGAGCAGGAGGGGGGGGGTACACCCCCCCTTCTAACTGGAAGTATTACAATGGCTGTACGGAGGAGGAGGGGGGGGGTACACCCCCCCTCTAAGCGGAAGTATTACAATGGCTGTACGGAGGAGGAGGGGTGGGGTACACCCCCCTCCTCTAAGCGGAAGTATTACAATGGCTGTACGGAGGAGGAGGGGGGGGGTACACCCCCCCCCTCTCACCGGAAGTATTACAATGGCTGTACGGAGGAGGAGGGGGGGGTTCACCCCCCCCCCCCAGACCAGATGAAGGGCATTGTGTCTACTCAGTGCAACTGCCTCCACATTGCCGCACATTCATACCGGGACGTGCATGTGTGGAGCGCTTTGTTGACGTGCGTTCGCCCCCCCCCAGACCAAAGTGACCATCGCGGGAAGCAACGGAAATCACCAATGGACAAATATTTCCGGGGCAATTCCTGGTACACATGTTTTTGACCCCCCCCCCCTTTTCTCATACCTCCCTGGCATCCGCTGGACAAGTTGCAGTGCACAGGGGCTGAAGCTTGGGACCCCTGGATCACATCGGGGCCGCCCTGTGAACTGAGTCTCACATGCCTTGCCCGGCGATGCTCGTGAACTCCCGGCAGCCGCACCCCAACGCAGGGCCGCCCACGCCCAAAAGGGGCGTGTGCCGGGACTGCGAGCCCGGGGGGGGGGGGGGCGGGTAGTGCCGGGGCTGCGGCCCAAGCGCGGGGTTGCAGCCCCTCCAAAGGGCGTGGAAAGGGGGGCCCGCGCCCTGAGGGCGATGGTCGAGCGCCATTGCAGGCCACACCCGGTGCCTGCACCGCGTGCCCGCCGGGTCCGCCCGTGGTGCGCACAGGTCTGCCCACGAGCCCCTTCGGGCGGAGGCCGGCCGCATTTCGCGGTCCAAAAACGACGGCCATCGGAGGGCGGAGGGCGTGTAACGGTGCATTGGCGGCGGCGGGCAGCACGTCCAGTATGCACTTTCGTCACCCCCGACATCATGATGGCAAGCGTGCGGCATCGTCCCCCCCCCCCCCCCTCGCCCTCCATCACCTTTGAGCACCAGCGGCGAGGCAGGGCATGTCGGGTTTTCACTTCCAGGGCGGGGGGGGGGGTCAATAGAGCCCCCCAAAACTGGGGGGGGGGGGTTCGGCAAAACGGCTCAGGCACCATTAATGAGTCATTATGAAGTCTGGCGCCAAAGGCGCCGAAAACTTTTTTGAGCACTAAAATTGGTCAATTTTTTTTCACCAAATATATGGCAAATGATGACTTTTCTGAACCCCCTCGACGCGCTGGTTCCAAAAATCCCATTTTCTTTTTCTCCCGATTTTTGGGTCTGGGTCATCTCCGAGGCCCGGGGGTCAATCTCGGTAGGATTTTGGGGGTCCTGTCAATTGAGCCCTTTTTGGGGGAGGTGGGGGGGGGTCCGGCCGGAGGGCTCTATCGCCCCCCCCCCCCCCCCGGAAACGAAAAGCCGGCCTCCCCAGTAGTCGGGATGACATGCTGCTGCCAAGCAGGCCTGCCCCCTGGGAGAACAACGTCCTTGTTAGAGCAACAGTAGGCGTTGTTTCCGCATGTTCTGGAACCGTGCCCCCCCCCCCCCCACACTTTGTAAAAGCTACACCCTTGCCCAAGCCACAGCGGGGGCATAGGGACCGTATGAATTTGGGACCTAATTTGATGCGGTACAAATGTAGTGCAGCCACATGAGACGTGGGTTTGGTGACACATTTGCCAATTACATAGAGTCATGGACGCATTTGTTGTGAGTGTTTGCCCACTTGAACCTACAGAGCTCTGATTTTGGGGAGATTTGTGTATTATATGCCCCTTTCTTGCACCAGCTCACCGTGCAATCCTCTCTTTTTGAACCTGCGCATCTACGGCCTTGTCCAAGCTACAGCGGGCGTGGGGACCACATTAATTTGGGACTTTGGCGTAGCTTTTACAAATGGGGGGGGGGGTAATTTGCCCTGTAAATAAATGCGCCCCCTTGTCACAGCAACGGTCGGCGTTGTTTCCGTCGAATTGTGGGATTTTGGTGTTGGTCTCGCCGGGGGAAGGGGGGCTAGTAACCCCACTTCCAGTGCCGAGGGGGGGGAAGGGGGGTGGGTTCATGCGGGTTCTATTTCGCAGGGGGGACCGTCGCGGGGGGGAGGGGGGGGCAGCAACAGCCAGTGGCCATCCCCGCCCTCCCCCCCCCTCCCCCTCTGCACCTTCCCCTCCCTGGGGCCTTCTTGCCTCGCCCCCTCGGTCCCTCACTTACCCTTTCACTCCTTCCCCCCCCCCCCCAACAGTCCTCCTTCGCGGCCGATTTGAGGAACGCTGCGCGAAGTGCGGGGGTGCCCGGAAGGCGAGGGGGAAGTAGAACTGAAGGGAGGAGGGCGGCCGCCCTACGGAGGCTGGAGGACTGGCCCATGGTACGCAGCAGCCCTCCCCCCCCCCCCCCTTGCAGAAGGGGCACCGGCCGTGTGTCGGCGCCGTTTGATTTTGGGCGGCCAAGTAATGGGACTCCATCTGCTTTTTGCGTTGCATAAAGGGAAGGCCCCTTCTTGGACTCATGCCGACGGCTGAACATCCAGCGGCCCTGCCCGCCCACACCGCCGCGCGGTCCACCGGATGTCAGCTCCTCAGTCCAGGGCTGTATTGGACCGGCCGACGACCATCGGGTGTGCCCTGCCCGGACACCCCCCCCCCCCCCATGGGACCCGGGGTTTGTGGTGCGGAAAACAGAAGCAATGCCAAAAAAATTAATTCGGGGTTTGATTGGCACACAACATTTTGGGTTCCGGACCCCTCCCCCCCCTACACACACACACACCGCTTCCTCTCTTCCAATACATTGCTTGGGGCACTCCTGTACCATGCATCTTCCCCCCACCCCCTCTAAACCAACCCAAACAAATGCAAAAAGACAGGGCACTGTAGGCCTCAGGGCAGGCTTTGGGGCTGGTCGTTTTGGGATTGCAGGGCCCAGAGCTTGACAAGATCTGAGTTGGCCTACGAATGTGCCCCGGGGCCCCGGGGCTTTGCCCGCACCACAACCGGCAGCCCTCCCCAAGCCCCTCCAGCCACTTCCGCGAGCACGGTCCTGGCCTTCCACATGCATCTCTAACGGCCCGGTCGCCGTTTGGGTTTGTTGCGGGTCACCACAACCCCCGGCAGCCCATGGGAGTGGCACTTGGGCCCGGATACGGGCTTGTACAACCCACGCCGATGACCTCATCTTGGGACCCAATGTAATTAAGTCGAATGGTTTGTAGGCAAACTGTACCCAGTGACCACATCCCATGCGATGCCCGGCTCTGGCGAGAGAGTGCCCCAGTGATTGACCCCGCTTCCAGTTCAAGCAGAAGTTAGGGTGTGTGATTTCCGCCCCGTGATTTGGCGTGATTTGGCAGCCCAGCGCGCGACGACAACGAGGGTGCCGCCCGCGCGGTGCGCGTGGGGCACACCGTGCACCAGGGCATGTGTGTACGGCCGAGCCGTGATGCGCATGTCGCACTGCAAGTCGCTCCATTGCGTACAGCCAGGACACTTGACGGACGCAGTGTGCGCGGTGCGTGCGGTGTGCGGGCGGCACCCTCAAACGAGAAGATTAGAACTCGATGACAGGCAACACATCTGGTGTCTCATGTCAAGTGCAGCAGCCCAAGCCCAGGATGATAGGGTGGCACTCCAGGTCACACTATCAACGCATGTTGCTCGAGCAATCGCTTCATGTGAATCCTAAACAGCGACCGCCTACTTTACTGTGCACCAGAAGTTTGCAGATTGCATCCTCCGTCCCCATGCTCACCCCCAGTGCCCCAGTGCCCAGGCTTTTGCTTGAGGGCGGGTCTTCCCTGCGGGGGCAAGGGGACTGTGTGGGCGGGTGGGCAAGCTGGCTGTATGTCTAAATTCTGCAGGCGCCGTCATGGGAGGAGCCAAGGGTCAGCAGCAGCACACGTGAGCAGCGGGACAAGTGTCCCACCCCCACCCGCCATTACATGTCCCCACTGGCCGTGGGCAGACAATGCAGACAAAATTTTGTCCCGAAAATTGGAACCGGTGCGGACATCCGGAGGCACCAATTGGCACATTCACTGAGCCTTTACCCCCCCCCCCCCTCCCAAGCCAAGGAAGGAGAACGCAATGAACATGAGATGGCACACTGAACCGAGGGCAATGAAGACCGCGGTGGCAGGCGCGGTTGGAGCTGATGGCGGAGAAGCAAACCTGACCCATTGCCCCCCCCCCCCCCCCCAACCAGCCCCTCCCCCGCTTGGAAACACAGGCCTTGGGTGCACACAACTGGTTTGCTTTGTGTCTGCATTGATGTATCCCCCCCACCTGTGCCCAAGCACCGCCGTGCGCAAGCACCCCCCTTGACATGGCACAAGACATGGCACAACAAGACACAGTGGGTGTCAAGAGTCAATTTACTTAATCCCCCCCCTCCCCCATGCCGCTGCCCCCCCCCCCCCTTCGGAAGTGCGAATCATGCCCCCCCCCCCCCCCCTGGCTTTTTGCCTAAAAGAAGGCAATGCCGTGCATTTATTGGCACCACACGGTCAGAGGATGCGCATGCAAAATTTTTTTGCTCGTACAATTGATACTGAATGCGTGGAAGTGCATTGATGAGGATTTGTTTCCCTGCAAGGATAACAGCACATTTACAAGCAATGGAGTATACAAAGTACACACCGATGAAAGGGCACAAATGTTGAGAACAACAAAACAATTGCCAAGACGGGCTCGAATAGCATCATAAAGCTGTTGAAGGTGTGAAGGATACATCCAAATAATGCTCCAATTACGTGCACAAGCCCGGAAAATGCCCACACAAAAGTTTTTTTACAGAAAAACTGATGATGTTGCAAGTTGTTGATCCCCCCCCGGGGCATGTCGCTGGCCCCCCTACCTAGAACAAAGAAATACCCCCCCCCCCCCCAGCCCCCCCCCCCCTTTCGGAAGTGAGAATCATGGCCCGGGCCAATGGCATGGGGCAGTGGTCGTAGAAAAGTAAATCAATTTTTTTTTTGCTAAGTAAAGCACTTACTACAAAAATATTGATTGATTTTGTTCCCCGCTTTGAAGCGTGGGGAACCCCCACAAGGCAGGGGCTATAGAGCCAATCCGCCCACTTCTAATTTGTCCCCCGTTGTGAATCGATGGGAACCCCCCAGATTGTAGGGGTTGTGTAGCTTGTCCGCAAATTTCAGGGCCACTTGTGATTCTGTCCCCCCGCTCTCAAGCGTTGGGGACCCCCTAGAAGGCAAGGGTTATGTAGCCAATCCGCCCACTAGTGGGCCACTTGTGATTCTGTCCCCTGCTCTGAAGCGTTGGGGACCCCTTAGAAGGCAAGAGCTATGTAGCCAATCCGCCCATTTGTGGACCACTTCTGATTTTGTCCCTAGCTCTCAATCCCCCCCACAAGGCAGGGGCTTATGTAGCCAATCCGCCCACTTGTGGGCCACTTATAGCTGTTATCCCCGCTTTGAAGTGTTGGGGACCCCCTAGAAGGCAAGGGTTGCGTAGAGGATCTCCCCACTTGTGGGCCACTTCTAATTTTGTCCCCTGCACTCAAGCATCTCATATTGTACCCGGCCTTGAAGCATTGTGGACCCCCCAAACGGCAGGGGTTATGTAGGGCCGCTTTTGATTTTGTTCCCCTCTTGGAAGCGTTGGGGACCCCCCATGGGGCAAGGGTTGTGTAGCCAATCCGCCCACTTGTGGGCCACTTGTGATTTTGTCCCCCTCTTTGAAGCGCCGGGGACCCGCCAGACGGTAGGGGTTATGTAGCCAATCCGCCCTCTCTATGGGCCACTCCTGATGTTGTCCCCCTATCTCTAAAGTGTTGGGGACCCCCTTGGATGGCAGGGGTTATATAGCCAATCCGCCCACTAGTGGGCTACTGCCGATTTTATCTTCCACTCCGAAGCGTTGGGGACGCCCTACAAGGTAGGGGTTATTTAGCCAATCCGCCCAGTAGTGGGCTACTGCTGATTTTGTCTTTTGCTCTGAAGCGTTGGGGACCCCCTACAAGTCAAGGGTTATGTCGCCAATGCGCTCACTGGTGCGCCACTACTGACCGAGGGATCGTGGGTTAGTGGGTAGAGCGCACTTTGGAAGCCGTCATACATTGATATGTTTTTCGCACCACCCTTGATTGGGGCGCAGGCGTATAATATGGGCACTTTCCATCGGGTGCTCCGTTGGTTCTTGATTGCCCCAACTTGGAAAAACCTCTGCCTTTAGTCTCACCTCCTATGTGACCGGCCACACATTATTGGGGCAAACTAGGAGGAGTTGGCTGTTGTGGATTTGATTGCCGAGCCAGAAGGCATTCAACCACAACTGCGGAAGAAGTGGGCCCATATTTTGGATGCTTTTAGTGTCCTTGCATTGCAACGGCACCCCTATATTCTAGCTTCATCTGGTAGATTGATGGTGTCAATTGCCATCCAGCATGTCTCTAGACATTGCATTGTGCCCTGTCTTCATGCGTTGTCCACGGCATATTGCAAGTGGCACGGGATAGATTGTGGCTGCCGCATGAAATGGTTGAAGGTACTTTGTACTACAGTGTTTCCAAGTCGGCCTCCACACCTAGGACCCCGGCACTGCATTGGGAGGTGGCTCGGATGTACCCAAATTTGCAAACCCCGTTTGCACATGCTTTTTGTGTGACGGCACACATAGCCTGCCACGAATGTAAGGTTCCTCCTTTGACCTTGCATGCGTCTATCTTGTGTCAATAGGAGTATGTGATGGCTTGCGCCAATTCCAGGTGGCCAACCTAGCTAGTGTTGTCGCCACCCGGGTCGATCCGTTTTGTCACTTTGAACGTGGGGGGTTCGTTTCCGTCTAGAAGGAGGTGGGGAAGACTTCGTCAAGAAGTCATTGCAAATGAGCCGGCCATAGTTGGCCTACAGGAATTTAGGTTCTGTACAGGAAACACTCACCTAGCTTGGACCACTAGCATGGCAAAAAATTACACCCCTGTATCCTCTAGCAAACATAACCCTGATACTATGTTCCTCATCCATGAGAGCGTGCACAGGTGTGTTACAATACTGTGACACTACCCCGGTAGAGAAGGGTCAGGTCTAGCCATCCAACTCGCTATGCCTGACATGCCCGCCTGGTGATCATCAACATACACGGACCCTTCAAGAAGGCACAACAACACACCATGGACAAATGGCTGGGCACCTTTAATAAAGTTGATATCCCGATGGGAGCCTTCAATGATAAGATATGGGGGCAAACGCGCAAACCCACTAGGTGATGGCACACCAAACTAACTGACGGATCATTGCAAGATCCAACCGTGCCTGTTGCTCAAGACATCTTGCCTGCAGGATTGATTACACACAACTGGGGGGCGACGACTGGATGCCATGGTGGTCTCCTCTAATGCATGGAGAATATGCAACCCTCAGGCTTACTACACCCTGGTCTATTCTATTGCCGGTATCACCTTGGGGTTACTATTGTGACGCACAATCCCCTCCAGGAGACCTCCCCTCCTCCACAAGGATTCGGTTCTATTGCTCATTGGCCTCAGTCCTTTTTTTACAAGTTCAAACGGCATATGACCTCATGGTCTAAGGCGCATCCTCACACCGACTGTGCTCCGGTCGCAATGGCCGACATGATTCTCAATGAAATCACGCAGTTTGTCTTGCAGCATCCAAGGAAAGAGCCTGAGATCGACCCCCTGGGAACAAGCCCTACTTAGTGCCGTCATGGCCAACCCACGCTCCCCATCCGCGCTACCTTAGGACAAATCCATGTCTATGATGAAGGACCAGGGGGGTCCTTAAGGGACGAGATTTTTTTTGTTAAGGACCCCCCTTAAGGACCGCCCCTAGAGGCTCTTTTGCCCCGGCCCAACGTGGGCCATGTCTAGCCCCCCTTTTTGGGGATCGCCGAGAAAGCAGGAGTTACGTAGCAATTCCGCCCTCTTTTGGGCGCCACTTCTGATTCTGCCCGCCCGCTCTGAAGCGGAGGGGATCCCCGAGACGGCAGGGGTTACGTAGCCACCTTGCCCACATGTGGGCCATTTCTGATTTTGCCCCCCACTCTAAAGCGGATGGGATCCCCAAGACGGCAGGGGTTACGTAGCCACCTTGCCCACAAGTGGGCCACTTCTGATTTCGTCCCCCGCTCTGAGGCGGAGGGGATCCCCGAGGCGGCAGGGGTTACGTAGCCACCTTGCCCACATGTGGGCCATTTCTAATTTTGCCCCCCGCTCTAAAGCAGAGGGGATCCCCAAGACGGCAGGGGTTACATAGCCACCTTGCCCACAAGTGGGCCACTTCTGATTTCGTCCCCCGCTCTGAGGCGGTGGGGATCCCCGAGGCGGCAGGGGTTACGTAGCCACCTTGCCCACAAGTGGGCCACTTTTGATTTTGTCCCCCGCTTTGAAGCAGAGGGGATCCCCGAGACGGCAGGGGTTACGTAGCCACCTTGCCCACATTTGGGCCATTTCTGATTTTGCCCCCCGCTCTGAAGCGGTGGGGATCCCCGAGACGGCAGGGGTGACGTAGCCACCTTGCCCACAAGTGGGCCATTTCTGATTTTGCCCCCCGCTCTGAAGCGGAGGGGATCCCCAAGACGGCAGGGGTTACGTAGCCACCTTGCCCACAAGTGGGCCACTTTTGATTTTGCCCCCCGCTCTGAAGCGGAGGGGATCCCCGAGGCGGCAGGGGTTATGTAGCCACCTTGCCCACAAGTGGGCGATTTCTGATTTTGCCCCCCGCTCTAAAGCGGTGGGGATCCCCGAGACGGCAGGGGTGACGTAGCCACCTTGCCCACAAGTCGGCCATTTCTGATTTTGCTTCCCGCTCTGAGGCAGTGGGGATCCCCGAGGCGGCAGGGGTTATGTAGCCACCTTGCCCACAAGTGGGCCACTTCTGATTTTGCCCCCCGCTCTGAAGCGGTGGGGATCCCCGAGACGGCAGGGGTGACGTAGCCACCTTGCCCACAAGTGGGCCATTTCTGATTTTGCCCCCCGCTCTGAAGCGGAGGGGATCCCCGAGACGGCAGGGGTTATGTAGCCACCTTGCCCACAAGTGGGCCACTTTTGATTTTGCCCTCCGCTCTGAAGCGGAGGGGATCCCCGAGGCGGCCGGGGTTATGTAGCCACCTTGCGCACAAGTGGGCCATTGCTGATTTAGCCCCCCGCTCTGAAGCAGTGGGGATCCCCGAGACGGTAGGGGTGGCGTAGCCACCTTGCCCACAAGCGGGCCACTTCTGATTTCGTCCCCCGCTCGGAAGTGGTGGGGATCCCCGAGGCGGCAGGGGTTACGTAGCCACGTTGCCAGCACGTTGGCCACTTCTGAATTTGTCCCACGCTCTGAAGCGGTGGGGATCCTCAAGACGGCAGGGGTTATGTGGCCACCTTGCCCACAAGTGGGCCTCTTTTGATTTTGCCCCCCGCTCTGAAGCAGTGGGGATCCCCGAGACGGCAGGGGTTACGTAGCCACCTTGCCCACAAGTGGGCCACTTCTGATTTCGTCCCCCGCTCTGAAGCGGTGGGGACCCCTCAGGCGGCAGGGGTTACGTAGCCACCTTGCCCACAAGTGGGCCACTTTTGATTTTGCTCCCCGCTTTGAAGCGGAGGGGATCCCCGAGGCGGCAGGGGTTATGTAGCCACCTTGCCCACAAGTGGGCCACTTCTGATTTTGCCCCCCGCTCTGAAGCAGTGGGGATCCCCGAGACGGCAGGGGTTACGTAGCCACCTTGCCCACAAGTGGGCCATTTCTGATTTCGTCCCCCGCTCTGAAGCGGTGGGGACCCCTCAGGCGGCAGGGGTTATGTAGCCACCTTGCCCACAAGTGGGCCACTTCTGATTTTGCCCCCTGCTTTGAAGCGGAGGGGATCCCCGAGACGGCAGGGGTTATCTAGCCACCGTGCCCACAAGTGGGCCATTTCTGATTTTGCCCCCCGCTCTGAAGCGGAGGGGATCCCCGAGGCGGCAGGGGTTATGTAGCCACCTTGCCCACAAGTGGGCCTCTTTTGATTTTGCCCCCCGCTCTGAAGCAGTGGGGATCCCCGAGACGGCAGGGGTTACGTAGCCACCTTGCCCACAAGTGGGCCACTTCTGATTTCGTCCCCCGCTCTGAAGCGGTGGGGACCCCTCAGGCGGCAGGGGTTACGTAGCCACCTTGCCCACAAGTGGGCCACTTTTGATTTTGCCCCCCGCTTTGAAGTGGAGGGGATCCCCGAGGCGGCAGGGGTTATGTAGCCACCTTGCCCACATTTGGGCCATTTCTGATTTTGCCCCCCGCTTTGAAGCGGAGGGGATCCCCGAGACGGCAGGGGTGACGTAGCCACCTTGCCCACAAGTGGGCCATTTCTGATTTTGCCCCCCGCTCTGAAGCGGAGGGGATCCCCGAGACGGCAGGGGTTACGTAGCCACCTTGCCCACAAGTGGGCCACTTCTGATTCCCCCTCCCCCACCTCCCTGAAATGGTGTGGAGCCCACGAGGCGGCAGGGGTTCTGTAGCCACCTATGGGTTTGCAATGCCTTTTGTGCAATGGGTCCTCCAATGAGACCATCAATCAGTGCAAATGGGCACTGGGCACCGCTTCCCCGTCACTGAAGCGTGGCGAGGCGGAGCCGCACGTTTCCCATGGCAAGCATTTGCAAGCATTCAATGCGGCAAAACTAACCCCTTCCCTTCGGCATCTACTTCCCATAGCCGCTATCCACCCATGGCACCAGACCACCACTTCTGGGTCCAAGTGTGCAATATGCGCCGCCAATCGGCACCCCCCTCCCCCTTAGAATGGGGTCCCTGGTGCGCTGGCTCCGCCCCAAAAGAGCGGCATCTCATTGATGCCAACGCGGCAAGTGCCACGCATCAGCGCTGGTTGCCCCCCGCTGACCCTGTTGCACGCGTAGGAAATCCCTTTGCCCAAGACCCCCCGCGTTGCATCCCAGGGCCCGTGCAAAGGGCCACGGTGAACTGCTATGCGACGTGATGTGCAGGCAAGGGCCGAAAGTTTTACAGCCGGTTGTGCCACCTTGATGGCATCAAGGCCAAAGATGGGCAGCGCAACGAAAGCAGCGGGTCGGCCTACCAACGACTACGTGCCTTGATCGTCGGACAAGGTCGCCGGCGAACAAGGAACGTGTCTTGAGGGCAAGGAAGGTTGCGATTGTGCTGGATGCTGGCGCTCGAAGGGGGGCCAAGAGTGAGCCACTTGCAGTTTTTGTGCGCACTCCAGAGGAAGAAATTTTTGTCGGCCTTGCTGACATGGTGCAACCCCAGGGGAGGGAGGGGGGGGGAGTGAAACCACCGATGCTGACCCTGATGCCGCGAATGCTCAGTTGTACGATGACACCGTCCGGAAGGTGTTTGACCGGCTGGGCGTTGAGTGGAAGGTGATCGAGGAGCGCATCATTGCAGTGGTCTCGGATGGTGCTGGCACTATGGGTGCCTATGTGGGTTTGCTGAACGCTATCAGGGACAAAGGACGTAAGGAACTGATTGCTTGGGTGAAAGATGCAGCACATTGCCTGATGCGAGGTATCAGCACTGCGAAGGGAAAGGTCAAAGTGTGGTACGATGCACTAGATGATCTGGTGTCCTTTGTGGCCTGCTTCTATAGGACCAGCTCCAAGCGCATGCGGGGGTTGTGGCGCAAAGGGGGGAAGTTTTGTTTCTCCCGTCGCACTGGTGTGCGTTGGGTGGAAGCGATGTTCCACGAGCTAGATATTGTGCCAGAGAATCTGCCTGCTGTTCTGGAACATTTGCCCGAGTACATTAATCATGAGGCTGACCTGGGGCGTAGGGAGAAGGCCGAGGGCTTGTTCGATGCACTTTTGCACCCACTCTTCAAGTTCACGGCGGCCTTTGTTTGCGATGTTTTTGCTGTGGTTTGTGCCACAAGCAAGAAAGTTCAAGCGACCAAGGGGGCATGGGTCGCCGCCGTCCAGGGTTTGATGAACGTGATGTGCATGCAGCTCTTGCACACCATGCGTCATGTCATTCCAGGGGGCTAGGAGGAATCGTTGGGTGTTGACATAGGAAGTAGCCTCATCAAGGGTAGCCGGATGAAGTTTCTTCGCAGTTTGATTGAAGACGTGCAAACACGATTCAAGGGAACCGAGTGGGATGGTAGTGCTACAGTGGAGGATTGGGTTGAGGCAAGTTCATGTTCGTGTGAGAGAGTGTTTAGCTACTTGACGGCTACGGACTTTGGCCAAACCACGGAGCGCATGTGTGAGACGGTGTGGGTAAGGTGCAATGGGGAGGCACCGGAGGATTGGGGGCCGTTTGAGGTTTTTGATGATTTGCGCAGGACCCCTTTCCCGCCCGCGCAAACGGAAGCAAGGGCATGCGGTTGAGGTGGAAGATGGTGGTTTGCTTGGGTTTGCTACTTTCAAGGATTTGCCAATTTCTTTGGAAGAGGATGGTCAGGCAGAGGTTCAGTTGGACATTCAAGATTTGTGGGTTGTCCCCAAGAGGGCAACACGTCACGCCGAAATTGGCGATGTGTATGGGGTTGGGTTGGAGGGTGAGGACGAAGACAGTGAGGACGAGGATTTGGAGCAGCCAGGTGAAGTCGCCAATAGCTCCTCTTCTGACCTTCGTAACCCATCACCTGTCCACTCTACCTCTTCTAACCCTGCCGCGCAGTTGGTGTTTTTGTATGATGTGGACGAGGCGGTGTTGAAGGCAATGGAGAGGGGGAAAGTGCATGACTGGACTACAGTTGAGTTCAAAGCCATTTCTAGAAAGCATGGTTTGAGTGTCAGCGCGGGGGAGGGTGAGGTTATGGGGCGTGTCAAGGTGCACTTCCAGAGGTTGTACCAGGTGTAGGGCCTTTGTTATCAGCTGTGCCACCGGCGATGGAACATTCGGGTGTTCGAACGCCGCGGCACTGGATTTGATTGAAAAAAGCATTGCTCTTGTTCATGTTGAATTGTGCAGGGTGTGAGGTAGGGTTCGGATGCTATCATGCAACACATGTGGGGCTAGGATCATATGGTTGTGTGCTTATACAATTTTGGGGCTAGGGCCTCATGGTTGAACAATTGGGAACACCGGGGTGAAGGCATGTAGTGTCCGTGGGCTCTTTTGAAAATACCAGGTTCTGGAACAACTTTTTTTTTGCGTTGAGGACCCCCCTGTGAAGGACATCCTCCGCCCACAAGAAGGGTTTAAATTGGGCAGCCTCACATGGAAGTGTTTTTGTGAGGCCATCAAGCAACCCAAAAAGAAAGCCCCAAGACCAGACAATATTTCCCCACACTTGTTGCAATGGCTCCCAAAGGAACGCCAATGGGATCTCTATCAGGCCATCCTTGACGTATGGGAGACAGGGTAAATTCCATCACATTGGCTTGAAGCTAGGCTCCCCCTTCTATACAAGAAGAGCAACACGGCTTCTGCCATGAGCTATAGGCCCATTAGTGTATCCAACGGCGCATACATAGTACTTGCCTGGCTCATTTTGGATGCCATACCACAACCCTTAAATACAGCACTGTCTGACACTCAAGCGGGTAGTCGTAAGGGTTACACCACCTCGCAGCAAGCCATGAAATGGAATTATGGAATTGCATGAGAGATGTGAACGAAGTTACACCTGTCTTCTCGACATTGCCAAAGCCTTTCCTAGTGCACCGCATGTGTGCCTCGTGGAGGCTCTACAGGCATTAGGAGCACCACCACATGTGAGTCGCATGGTGAAGACCATAAACACCCTAAGTACGTGTCAGTACCGGAAACTACGGTTTCCACGAACTAGGGGCATCAAAGAGGGCTGCCCCCTATCACCATCCCTGTTCGTGTTGCTGTATGAGACCTTCCACGCAACATTAGCCAAATAATTTCCTGATGCTAGCTTCTTTGTTTATGTAAATGACATTGCAGTTGTCACCAAGAGCGCCAATGAAATGCAATGAGTGCTGAAAAGGGGATAGGAGTTGTCCTTCATATTAGGATTTCAAACGAATCCGGGCAAGACAGAGGTCTATGAATGGGCTGTAACCCCGCGGACTAGGCAAAAGAGACAAGCAGGAGACAAGTAGCACTGCATGATGTACTCGGATGGAATGGCACAGACATCTTGGTGCCCCCCCCCCCCCATATTTAGATTGCTCAGCACACCGCCATGCGAACGGCAATATGCCTGAAAGGAGCAAGCAAGCAGGAGGGGGTAGGACGAGGCAGAGACTGTGGGGAGAGAGGGATAGAGAGGAAGGGTGGGGAGGGTGAAAAGGAAGAAACACCCCCTGGGGACGGTGAGGAGAAAGAGAAAACCCCGTGGGAGGGGGAAGAGGGCGAGACACTGAGAGAGAGAGAGCGAGAGGGCGAAACACAGAGACACACAGAGAGAGAGAGAGTGGGTGAGACACACACACACACACACAGAGAGAGAAGCCCACGGAGCGAAAGGCAGAGAGAGAGAGACCCGCAGAGCGAGGGTTAGAGTCTAAACGGCACTGTGGGAGGGTGGTGGGTGCGAGCTGACCCAGATGTACAGATGGTCAAGGCCAAAGCACAATTAAAAGCCACGTGGAGTGGTACAGAAATGGTCTGCGCTGCAGTGCAGCAAGGTAAAACACTGAACTGAGTGGTGATGACCATGCGCCTGTGACACGGGGGCGTATGCGAACCCAGTATCCGTTGCCTCATGGTCCCATATTTAGATATCTAGGACATACAATAGCACACCCCTCTTGCGCTCGAAGAGCTAGAGATCAAGTCTTAGCTAAAGTGGAGTATGATCTCACCCGGTACATAGCATTACCTTCAAATGCATTTGAACGGGTACAACTGCTCAACTCTGTGCTCATCCGTCGCTGGATGTATCATACCATGTTCATCCCACATGACTGCATGTTTCAGCACATAGACAAAATATGTTTAGAATTAGTTGCCATTGCAAAAGGAATGGAACACAACAAAGAGAACATCTACAAGGCTCACAATGTTACCCACATCAACTCACCTGTCAAGTATGGAGGACTAGGCGTCAAATATACTGGGCTTACAGAACTAGGTATGTCACCCTTGTTCAAGGACTATTGCGGAAACCCACTGTGAGATTGTCCAGATTGGTGGCACAACCCCTAGAATGCACGATGACACCTCTTCATGACTACGTCACAATCTTGTCCCAACTTGGAGGAAACACCACACTCGTTCCGGCCCCGCGCATAGGACTCCCCACTTCCGCAAATCTCATTGATGAGCAAACAATACGTGATGAGGATGTACGCACACAGTATGCACGCAGTGCCCACGCAGTGCGCACGCAGTGCAAGAACTTCTCCAAGGACAATTATTGTGCGGAGTGTATTGACCTTGACACCTATGAGGACAAAACTGTCTATTAGGCACAACACATGCCACGTTTGTTGTGCAACGGGAATTCACAGATTTTTTCTGATGTTGTATGCTTTGTAGGGATGGGTTTGGGGTTGATTCTGCTCTCATTGGGGGGCTTCTCCAGGGGAGGGTGTAACACTGGGGCTAAAGTTTGGATAATTGGCGCAAAAGTAGTGCACCAGGCACACATTGGGCAAACATGGGATGCATAGCCCGCCAGATAAGCAAAAGAACGATTGCCTGCGAGCGGTACGAGGAAGTACTCGTTTACCTCATACTCATTTACCACATACTTATCATGTCTGTGAGTCGGCCGGACGGACACACGTTGCATGTGTGAACATATTTCTGAGATTGAAGTTCTCAAGTAGCGTATTCCCTCCCTCTTTGCATGCCTCATCACATGAGGCATGTCAATATACGCGGACCTTAAGTGCATATATGCGCATTGTGAGGCATATGGCCCATTTTGGGGCCCTATGGAGCAAATTCGGCCATACAAGCCCATGGCGAATTTGGAGCCAATGGCGTGTGCATGTTCTCGGGGACCAAAGTTATGTAAGAATACAGCCCCCTAATATCTTTTCATATGTTCTTTCACACAGTGAAACCAAATGTATTGTTTGCAAAAAATGTTTTTGGACACAAATCATCTTGAGAACACGAGACATTTGAATTTCACAGTTCCGAATTGATCATCCATGATCTGAGGCAGGCCAAATAAGGCTGAGTTGGCAGCATTGGGGATGGCGCGTCCTGTTGGGTCCCAAGGCCAAGGGCTGGTCTGCATGGGAAGGCTGACATTGAAGTGGTCACGTGGGGCGTTTTCGAACAGCACTAGTTATTACGGTATTTATCCCGGGAACGCCCCTGCAAACCGGCTCGGTGGATGTAGTCCCAACGGTGCTCCAGGCCACTAGGGCTATGTGGGCAGGCCATTGCTTAGTGTGGCGGACACCCTAACCCCCGGGAGGGGGGGGGGTGGATCAGAGGCCAAAAAAAAGTTTGTGTAACTAAATCGGCCTCAAATTTCCAGCCCCCCAAATAAATTGCATTTTTTGCCTGAGGAAAATCACCTCGATTTTTCTGATGTGGGTGTGTGTGTGTGTCGGCTTGGGCTGGCCAACACCCCCCACCCCCCCTGGTGTCACTAAGCAATGGCCTGTATGCGCGGCTGGGCATAGGGCTGCAGCTCCTTTGGGATTGGGGCTGTGTGAACCATCACCTTTGCAGTCTTTCATCACCGTCCGAGAATGCACGACTGCTGCTGACTTCAGGGAACGGACCGTTACATACACAACGATACGCAACAAAGACACACCACCGCTGCGATTCTATACCAAGTTCACCAAGTTCATTGCGATATGCTTGACGATTTCACAGCTCCGGTGTTGACCGAAGTGGTAAAGCGGCTCAGTGTCGACCATGGCAGCCCCACCGGCCCGCGGACTGATGCAGATCTGAACTCGGCACCCTGGGCCGTGCAGGTGCAGGAGGGGTGGAGGAGGTGAGGAGGTGTTGTCGGGGGTTGGCGGGAGGGTGATCAAGAGGGTGCGTGCTGTTGAGCAGAAGGACGGTGCGTGATGGCGCCATGCAAAAGTGAGGATGTTATGCTTGCACAAGTGGGTAAAAGGAGGGGTTGTGAGGATAGTGGCAGACGGGGTGTGCGGTGAGGACAAGGCGAGGATGGGGTGGGGGGGTAGAAAAGGTGACTGCGAGGGAGAAGCAGGCTCGGACGGTGTGTGGGAGGGAGGAAGAGATGAGGATGGGTGTGTGGGGGGGGGGGGGCGGGGGGCAGGTGGCGAGGGCGGGGTGTGAGGGGGCGCAACAGGAGGTGAGATGGGGTACGGAAGGTGAGGACAGGGTGTGGTGCTGGAATGGGACCCGCTCTCGGGCCAAACTGTCAAGCATAAGTGGGAAGGTGAAGAAATAGAGCAACTCCGAAAATTATTTGATGGATCCGATTTTGATTTGTACAGAAATCAAGCAATCAAGTGGTTGCGGACAACAAACCTTCTTCCGTGGAATTCCATAACACTGAGTGAAGCAGTGTAACAAGGGGGCTTTCTGTTTTGTGCCTACACAAGATTGTAAAATCACAGTACCGAACATGGTTCTGATTGAATTCTTTTCTTTTCTTTTCAAGTATACGTCCCGCCACGATGGGTGGTATGTGGCCCAGGTACCGCACGGGACAACACATGTTGTACTTACACTGTCATTACTGATCCGGCCAATCTGGCCGAGCACTTACGAAGAACTTGTGAGTCTGAGCGGAAAAAAAAATTGTTGAATTCTTTTCTTTTCTACACCCTGAAATACTCCTCAGTGCCAATGCAGTTGAACATGGCACAAGACGTGCAAATCAAAACACATTCAACATAGTCAACCATCTGCACTGGCCGCCGTGGCAGCGAAGTGTCAGAGGGTGGAAGCGTTTCACATTCTTCCGTCGCTGAGTGCGGGGAGTCAATTCTTACAAAGGGAACTGTGGGCCAAGACTTGAACCTTGGGAAAAACGGGGAAAGTGTGTGTAAATCTGTGCTAATGGGTCTTCCGTCCCATTTTTCTCCCGTCCCCCATTCCCCCCATTTTTCTCCCACGCTGGGAGGTGTTCCTACACTGTCCATCCGGATTTGTGGATCATTCCCCAGTGCCCCCCATTGCCCCCTTCTCCGGACTCCAAGATCCTGCTTTGGCGAGGTGGTGAGTTCGGTGGCGGTTAGTGCGGATGCCTGTGCCTTTTAGTGCACC
The DNA here is from genome assembly GCA_964036045.1 of Eutreptiella sp. 'Long Island Sound 2002'. NCBI lineage: Eukaryota > Euglenozoa > Euglenophyceae > Eutreptiales > Eutreptiaceae > Eutreptiella > Eutreptiella sp. 'Long Island Sound 2002'. Next base: position 31,369,575 of record OZ038397.1, read on the forward strand.
GCGCCGCACGCATGCGAAGGGGGTGGGTGTGTGGGTGTGTGATGTTGGAGGGAGGCGGAGGAGCTGAGGGGAGGCTGTGGGATTCAGGCAGTTTCCCGCCCCTGCACCCGCCCTGTCGCTGTCTCCGTCCCTTGACCCCACAGATGCACTAGTAAACAATGTAAGGAGGAGCCCCCCCCCCCCCGGTCCAAACCCCCCACCCCCCACCCTCCTCCCCTTCATTCCCTCCCTCCAAGTCACCTGAAAAAAAAATTTCTTCAGCGCGGATGTACTGTGTGTTCCTCAGAGTCATGTTCAGGATGCGAGTCAGATGTTGACATTGAATAGTGTGTCTCTATGAAAATGGGCTGTCATGAATTGATTCTGTCTTTTTGTGGACATAGATTTTACCACAAATTTATTGCTTTGAGTTTACCTTTGCACCGTGACCTTTGTTGACAAGGAGTTGTGCAAAAGCAATGTTCCGGCGCCTTTGGCGCCGAATACGTTTGGGAGTCCTGTTGGCGAGGAGGAGGATCAACCCCCCCCCCCCCCGCCGCCCCTCAGGCCCCAGTACACTTTATTGTGTTTCATTGTGTGTATTATTTACCCCAGTGCACTTTATTATGTACACTGCCGTGTGAGAGGTGGTATGCGGGAGTACAAGAGGGTACAGGTGAAGTTGCAGTGAGGACTGTGCATACTTCTGACCGGGGCCGCAGGGGGGGAGTCAGCTGAGTTTGCTGCGGTAAAGAACAAAGTTATGGACATGAACGGTGCTGCAGTGCAGCAGAGCGTTGGTGAGCAGTGACCGGTCCCTTGTGACACGGGGGCATTCGGTAGCTGAGTATCCGCAGCCTCATGGCCCCTCAGACGGACCCCCCCCCACCCGGGATCCAACCAACGGACACAGCCATCACGGAACACACGACACACGCACATAGAAAACATACCCCCCCTTGTCCTTCCCCGGGGGGGGGGGGGCGTCTTCCCTTGGGGGGGGGGGGGACAAGGAGGGGAGGGGAGGGCTGGAACCCAGCACCTGAGTTGGCCGAACGGGTGCCAGGTGCTGAGCAGCACAGTCGTCAGCATGCCGACAGGGAGTATCTTATAGAAGCCGTTGCTTCCACCATGACTCCAGCGATCATCGAGTTTTTCGTGTTGTTATCTCAAGGTACATGTGACTGCTGTCCATGGCCGCATACCACCTGTAACACAGCGTATCAACGACATTCAAACGGTTGCAGTGGAATTCATGATTGCGTCCGGGTCCAACCCCCCCCCTCCCCAGGCTTTACCCAAACTGGCCAAGAAACATTCGATAACCGCTGACTGCGGTGAGCTCAAGGCAACATTCGGCCCTCGTTTGAGGCTGCAGAGCAGCAGGTCAAACATTCAACTGAGGTTTGTGGCGATGACCATATGCCTGTGACACGGGGGCATATGTGAGCTCTGTATGCGTTGCTTTGTGGCGCCCTCCGCTCCAATGCGTGCTTGACCCCGCAGGCCGATCAGGATGCGGAGGACATTGTGCTGCCAGAGACCAGCGCAGGGCAGTCCCGGGGGCAAGTGCACTTCATGTCCGATCTCAAGGGGGCCACGGTGCTGGTGGATGGGCAGGTGATGGGCACCGTCCCCTGCATCTGGGAGTCGGGGACGCCGGGGCAGGACTACTCCGTCGAGTACCAGTACGCGGGCGCCAGCCCCGTGGCGTTCCAGGTCACGTTCCCGGCGGCCGGCGACGCGATGGTCTGCAGCCGGTCCTTTGACCCCCGTGACGTCGTTCAGGTCGGCCCCCCTTATGCGCCGCGCGGGCCTGCGCTGCACGGCCCCCGATGGTCGCCGCACGGAGGCCACTGTTGTCCCCCATTGTACTCCATGCCCCCCCCCCCCCCTCTAGCGCCCCTTGTCCTAACACAGGCTTGTCCAAACACGGCGACCCCATGTTTTCGCACTTTGGGGTCTTTTTTGGAGCACAACCCCCCCCCCCCCCCGGGCAAACACCCCCCAGACGCCCCGCCATTGGCCCTCCCGGAACCCCCCCCCGCCTCAGGGGGGCCTCCAGCCAACAGTCAGTTGGGGGGGGGGGGGGGGGTAGTTGGCGTCCAAACCCGAGGAGCCGCACCCCCCATGTTTTGGAGCCATCGTTTTCACGGTTCCAATCCAGTGTAGAAGGCGGTTTGTGGCTTTGTGCAGGCCGCCGGGAGGGTCACTTGGGTGGCACAGTGTTGGTGTGGCTGTAATGCCATGTGCTCTTGTGTTGTGGGGGGGGGGGTGCCGGCCTGTTGCTTTGGATTGTCATGTTTTGAGGGGGGGGTTTGGCTTATGTCTGCAACATGTGTTCCGTGGCGCGTAGTGACACGGGCTTGTCCAAACACAGCGACCCTGTGTTCCTGCACTTTTGCCCCTTGAACCAGAACCTGAGCCCGTGGTAGGCCATAGACAGACAACGGTCGTCCCCCTCCAGAATCACTCGGGCATTTCACCGGTGCTTCATGTATCACGCGGCAGAGCTGCGACACACGTAGTGCCTAATGCCCAGTAAGGCGGCGTATTAGGCCCGTGTTAGGACGGGGGGGGGGAGGGACTTGCTTTAATTTTCATTCCGACGGGGGGGGGGGGGGGGGGGGGGGCTCCCCCCTGGACCCCCTCCCCCCCTCCCCCCTCAGCTCAAGTGCAGCTGAAAACCTGGGTTTTGGGAACTGTTTTTGGTGACGGGGAAAAAATTTCTCGGCGCCTTCGGCGCACGCCACACACTGTTTACTTATCGTTTTATGTGTACTCTGCGTTCCTTGTTTTGCAGATTACCATGACCCAACGCTCGTTGTCAGTGTATTTCCGCTCCCCAGTCCAACCGTCGCCACGCGCAAAACGCAAAGACGTAATCGACGCGCTGCTTTATTTTAGGTTTAAAGATAGGATCACTGGCCGGAAGAGACAAGAAGCATACAATGAGGCACAAAAGGCATGTGCCACACTGTTTTTGAGTGTGCCAATGGCAACACTTGTCTGATGTCTCCCATTCAGGCAGTGACTCAGATTCCTCATCATCATCAGGTTCCAGCTCCACTTCCACTACAGATGGAGGCTCCAGTTCAGGGGAGTCTAATTCTGATTGACCATGATCACTGTGAGTTGGCATGAGATGGTGAATGTCCCGCTTTGTTGTATTTGTTGTATCTTGATTAGATGAGGGAACCCTGAATTGACCTGCAATGATGAATTGGCTTTGTTTGCTACCAACAAGATGACATTTCCATGTGCTGAGTGGTTCGTTGCCCAATAAATTTTCTGTTCCCTGTGGACTAGGTACGTTCCGACAGGGGGGGGGGGGCTCCCCCCTGGACCCCCTCCCCCCCTCCTCTGGACCCCCTCCCCCCCCCCCCCCGCTCAAGCAAGTCCCTGGGGGGGGGGGTACTTGGCTTGGCGAGGGCATCAGGTTGCGTACCGCTGCATGGCTCTTGTACACTTGTCGGTGTCCCACCCGCAGGTTGTCTTCGCGTTGCACTCTTTGTAAGAGAAAGGTACCTATGGTCTGTTAGGCCACTGACGAGCCACTATCTTCCTGCGCTTTTTGTGCTGATCGCCTCTTGTGCGCACGTGCAATAGCACAGGCTTCCTCCGGGGGGGGACTCCACTCTGTACTCCGTGAGGCCGCACGGACGGAACTTGGGGGTTTGACGTTCTGCAGAAAGGCCTGCCACCCCAGTCTTGCCCGGTCGCTTCAGGATGGGCTTCCGGGACAGCCCTTGTGCCGGCACGGCCGCCGGGCCCTGCAGTGCCCGCCCCGCCTCCCTGTCCCCTGACCCCCTCCGCCGACCCCCCACGTCCCACGGCCCATTTCATGGACAGGAGCAGCGCAGGAGCACGAAGTTCTCCTCCGACACCGCCGTCCGCGAGGTCGTCCACCGCCTGTTCCTCAAGATTGAATTGCCGGTGGAGAAGCAGATTGAGCTGCTGGACAAGGTGCCCCTGTCCCGGACACAGGGGGTGCCATAAGGACGCTCACCTTTTTTTTTTTACTATGGCATCCACTCTCTGATGTTTGGTGGCTACCCACCAACCGCCATCGGTTACCCACCAACCGCCATCGGTTACCCACCAACCGCCATCGGTTACCCACCAACCGCCATCGGTTACCCACCAACCGCCATCGGTTACCGTATTGGACACTCCGAGTTTTTTTTTTCTTTTCATTATGGCACCCCCTGCCCGGACATCCCCTGTCCTGTGCCCATCCTCCCCCTCGTGCCCCACCCGGGGGCGCACTGAACCGCCCCTGCATTGGGCCGGCACAGGCCGGCATGGCGGTGATGTCGGGCCTCCGGGCACGGCAGAGCGACCGGTGAGAGGACTTGATGCTTCTTGCTGGTCCCTTCGGCGCCCCTCATAGAACGCGGGAGGGGGGGGGGTTGAGAGGGGGGGTGGGGGTTAGGCAACCAGCCCCCATGTGCAATGAGCGTCATGGACAGGAATAGCCCCCCCCCCCCTCCCCTGCAGTACGCCTAACCCACTAGAGCCCGGACAGCTGAATTGGCCAGCGGAGGTAGGGTCGAGGGATGAACACCAGTTCGCCGGACACTCAACGGACGCGCCACGAGTTGGCAAGATGGACAGAAGGCGATGACAGTCGCGGGGCAGGCGCGGCCAGAGCCTAATGCGGACACTGCACCCTGACCATATTGAGGCCCCCCTGCAATTGCCCTTGCAACTGGTGACCACTGAGTGAAGGGAGTAGAGCCAAGTGGGGCCAGCACCAGCAAGCACGCCTAAAGCACAGTCAACCCGGACGTGGAACACTGAATGCACGCCACGACCACTGGCCGCCAGCCCGCACTGAGAACTGAGTATGCAAGGAAGGCCGTGGGGCAGGCGCGGCTGGAGCGAAAGTGGTGGTTCCACACCTGACCAATTGCGGTTCCCTTGCAATCCCCCCCCCCCCCCCGAGGGACTTGGCCCCAAAGCATCAGAAATACTAAGTGCCGAAGGCGCCAAAGAAAATCACCTTGAAGAGGGTTGTTGGATCAAGCCTTTTTATACCCCCCCTTTTGGGGGTCATTTGCGTGGGATACCCCAAGGTATGGTACTGGATATCTAACCCCTTGTAAAATCATCATTTTGGGGGATAAACTGATCCACAAAGGAATTTTTGGATTTTGACCCCCCTTTCTCCCCATACCCGGGTGTCGCATTTTGGGGGATGGGGGGGGCGGGATTTAAAACTTCTTTGCGTATTGCGGCCACGGTGTGCATTTGGACCTTGGTCCTGAAGAACTTTTTTCTTGTATATAGACCCCCTACCTAACCCATGGCGGAGGTCCCGGGTCCAAACTCCGGGTACCCCCAGTCGCCCCCCCCCCCCCCCATATGGCCCCTTGCCAATGAGGACTTAGCCGTTTTCACGCTGGTTAGGTCGTTTACTGGCACCTGAAAAATTTTCAAATTCGATTTTTTCTGAAGCCCTCCTGTCGCCCCTGCCATGGGCTTGGGTGATTATTTGGTGGCAATATGGGTACTTGAGCATCCATGGGTTCTCACGTAGTGGGAGTAGGCCCTGTAGCAGGGCCATGGGCCCCCTGACACCCCAATGTTGCTGTTTGTAGGCAGGTCAGTGGCACCTGAAACTGCGCTAGCAGTCACCCACCCTCAACAGCTCAAGAATGCAAAATCACCTCGAAGAGAGGTTGTTAGATCAAGCGCAGGCGCGGG